>JAWPHD010000168.1:225000-247500 GCA_037043455.1 Cyrtodaria siliqua | reverse complement strand
ACTAGCCTGTTTCTTGGGAATGACCTTGATCTCCGACTTGTTTAACACAGTTTACATTCGCCAGTTATTGGAAGATAAATTATTTCCTGCATATCATATTAATTTCCATAACATAACTCCTATTGTAATTCGTGTCTCACACCCATTTCATAGTATATTGTATATACGCATGTGTAATACGACGATTTTGGGCATGAAATATAATACAGATGCAACACTACTCAAAGTTCCTCTATGTACACCTTATATATAGATTAAATTTACATTACTGAAACTATATTATTGATTAGAATTTCATCCGGATCCAAGTCGGTCATACACTTGTTATTCACCAAAAACTCATAATAATAAATACAATTAATACCAATCAGTTTTTAATTATTTAAAAGTGGCGAAAAACTGCCTGTTTAAAGAAATAAAATACGAACTATGATATCCAACGTTGTTTGAAATGATATGACTATGCCACAGAACATTTTTGTGTTTACTGAAAGGATGTTTTGACGCCAGGCGACGTCTTGGTACTAAAGTTTGTCTGTCGTCGTGGCGTTTTTTAATCAACCACGTTTTCGCACATTGACAAAAATGTCATTTGAAAAAATATTTTAAACTCGTCCACAGATTTATTGTTACGATTTATGAAAAACGTATCGCAATCCAAATCAATCTGATATGGAATGGGAACTGGTTTAATATCCAAATACCCGCGTCTACTCATGTGCTGGAAATTATAATCTTACACACGAGGTTAGCCGGTTTTGATAGGTACTGTCCAATTCTCGGTATATCTATTTTAATCGAGATAGACACGTTTTCAAATAACCGTAATCGATAATATATATAAGTCCTTGTTTTTTTTATTATCATTCTGTTTCACATAATTGTATCCCTTGCGTTTGATTGTTATTTTGAATGGTGTTTTACGTTATTTAGAGCACATGATATACCTTATATAACGGTCGAATGTTTTGTATTAGAGGCAGTCCACCCAGATATACCGCCTGCCATTCTCTAGACTAGACACATTCTGACTGGATGTATGCTTTACTTAAAGAAGTGTGTGTATACTGTATGCGTTATAGAACATACGTCGACTCCATAGACAATGGATATAAACTGAATATGTCTTTGTGTTCATTTTTAGTGGCATGGAAGGTGTACAACTACAGACAGTTGGTGAATACATCCTTTTCAGAAGCAAGCGTGTTCCGTTTGAGGCAAGTTTCTTTTTATTGCTTTTAGCGGAATTACATTGATGCATATAGGTAAAATGTAGGCTTCCGCAATGATATACTGAGGGAATTTTTTTTAAAATGAAATAATACTGTATACAAAGATATACTGACAATTTGGGACTATACGGGCTTGACCCCTACGTTCATTTATTCGCTACGTCATTACGATGTTCGACTGTTATTGATGTGCGTTTAATACAATATACAGTAGTTTCTTGATTTTACAGTCAAAACATTATTATATCAATTTGCAGAATCAACCAATATTTTTGTAAACGAAAACATAGTCATCAATAGTAACATATACGTATTGATTTGAAATTAATATCACATTATTGCATGTGTGTTTCTCTGATAAATGTGTTCGATACCATACATATTATACGTACGATTACCTGTTACCTGAGGTGTCTGCCAAACAATAAAATAAAGCTTCTTTTACATTAAACAAACAATCAGTTCAATAGCCAGACTGTATAAGGTGCACGCTTTTGTCTATGACTGAAATATCCGAGAAATATCCGAGAAAGAACAAATTGCAAATCAAATCTATCACGAGGCTTTAAACTTATGCGATTATAATTGGTTTTAACGCAAACAATTAGTGCTGGCATATGCAATACATACTGCAAAGGTGATCCAGTTGAAGCAAAAAACGCAGTTAAGAGAGAAAAATAGCAGACTTGGATGTATTGAGTCTGTTCATCAGGTAATTCAAGAACTACGCTTCCTAGCACCGGTTAGATTCATGCTGAAGAATGATTCGTTCTAGGTTACATAATTGTTTCATTTTAGCTAATGGACTGAATATACCTAAGAAGACATAGTATTCTAATCTAAGAAGACATTTAATGCTAAAGGAGACATAACAGTTGCGTTTATTTAAGTGTGACTCAAATGTGAATAACACCTTTTGGACACTCGACATATTCTATGATAGACATATATCACACATATGTGATTAATAAATCTTATATTTGAATATTGTGATATATGCACGTGTGTATATATTGAGATATACGATTGTGTACATTATACTGTATCTATCTTTACCTACTAATTTTGGAAAAAATGAACATTCTAAGTACAATTTGTGATACAAGTATGCAAAAGGTATTTGAAAACAAACAACTTCACTGTAGTATAATGCTATGAAAATTAACTACACATAAGTAAAACATGATTGAAATCAAATTGAAATTCAATCAAATATGACTAATATTTATGTGTATCATTCATTAAGGTCCAAATGAAGACGGAGGAATGCGATTCTGGAGTCTGTATTTGTGCTACAACGTACCGACACGGAAACGATATCTACACTGTCGATAAATGTGGAGGGTTAAACAGAGTTGGACATATCTATGGAGATGGACCAGATATCACATCGCAAGAGATGTTTACGTCAATTCCCATTGATGGCGTAAGCACGTGCTTGGTTTTGTTGCCTTTGTACTATACATGTCTTCCTGATGCTATTCACATAATGCAAAGCATACTTGGATGAGAGTTTCTGCTACAAGAAGTTTGTAGTTCGAACACAGGCGCCAGCACATATAGTAGATGAATTTCATGTTTTCGCATAAATCAGTCTTTCTCTACAACAATTTAACTTTCAACGTCTAAACATCTTCAATATAACTTTGTTTTACGACCGACTGTTAACATTTAACTATTTTCAACAATTATTTGGCTGCTAAATACAGAATGAACGCTTATGTGTCTGTAACATGTTAATGCATGGTCTTTTATTATGTAATATATAGGGTATGGTCACATGCCGTTGGTTGATTTAGATGTTTGAATCAACCAACGAGATGAGACTATAGGCTATTTGCTTTGTAGCATGTCCATTTCACCTGATTGTCATAGTCTTACTTCCGGTAACTGCTAGTTAGAGCACAGCAGGCATTCTTACAGGTGTTATTTCGAATTACATTATTTTCAACTGTGCAAGTCCAAAGGAAATGTCAGCGTCCATGCTTCAAGTTCGAAATACAAAACTGTTGATACAAACAAAACATTTAGTATGAACTGTCGTAGTTATTTGTTAAGATTAAGCCATCAAAATATCAAATTAAATTAATTCATTTAGGTTAAGGGACATTTAAGCATGTATTAACATCCGTAATAGACATTTCATATCATGCTAATTATTTTACACAGCTAAATCGAGTCAATTTAAACGTGATAAACGGGATGAATTTGTACATAGAACAACCCCACGAAAATAACTATGGATATGCCTATAACGTAAATTTACATCAAAACAAAGTTGGCATGGAGACATTTGCAGAAGCAGAAGGTCTATGTGCTTTCACAACAGAAGGATACAGGAGCCGCACGGGTACCATATTATCTGATATGGATGAGTTTGCACAGAGCTGGAAGTAAGTCACTAAATGTAATGTTTCATTTTACTGACGTGTACATGTATGTATTAATAGTGTGTCCAAATTTCAAAATTATAGAATATGATTATGTGGTGTGCATTTGTTGAACATGGAGCAACTCTAAGATTCTAAAAAATGGTAAAAGTAAATTTGAATGCATCAGTGATAGATATGATGTGTACTTTATTAAAATTAGCCACAAAGATAAATCCATTAACCTGTTTAATAGTTGGAAAACTTAATCAATGATGAAGAGATTTTTTAATTTCGAATTTTGAATATTATTCCATAACAAATATTCAGAATGTACTTTTATTTACACTGTACATTTGATTGCTGAAGACAGTATATTAGCGAGGTTGTGTACTCTTAAAATCGATTTAAGCTAACCGGTTGGCGATACAGAACACTGACCATTCCAAGTAGGTTACATTGTCTTCACCACTCTTTCTATTGTGTATTGTCTTTTTCATTGAATAGTTAATTTGCTCTTTGTTTGTGGTACTGTGCGGATCAACGGTGTCATTGCGTTTTTGAGCTATACGTTTGGGTGCAATGTTTTCTATATGACCATTTTTCTCATTCAATAGTTCATCATATTATACATTTCCCGTGAAAAGCACTTTCTTGACTTTGAACATCACATAATATCTCCTTGTAACTAATAAGAATGTATTAAAGCAGTTATTCTCATAAATCACTCCTGTATGAAGTTAGTCGTATATATACTATGGGGACATTCGGTTTTCTAGTATTTACACGAGCTTGGCCTTTTGAAGCAAAAACATACTATCGCCTGTTGTCATTGTAGCTCAAAATTGTCGTAATTAAGCATCGATGAAGAACCATCCTTTAGTGTGTGAACATGACTTAAGTATTTCACTTTGTTGCATAACATACTAAACGAACAAATGTGGACTCATGTGGACCCTCACACGTTACGGCTTTATGTTACGTATAATATCATTCATTGTTACACCCAGTATGCTTTATGTAATGTATAACTGAAACCATATTATTATATAATGGCTACATTAGCCAAGCATTACTTATTAAGAAGTTTCCATGAACTATTAAATTGAACTCTCTCAAACTCAACTCAACCATATCACACCAAGTACTTTTTCCTGTCTTTATTCATATAATGCTTGTAGCAGTTTATCATTTAGAAAATGAAATAGATGCTTCGGTCATTTGTTGAACATTCTAAAACATTCTAAAACCATTCTGAGATTGATATAATACCTTTGCAATCAGAAACATTGTCAAATGAATACTCCTATTCGAATCAATTATGACTTTGTCATACAATATTAATTATATACGGCGTGTTTTTTTCCATGTTCGTAGGATTCCAGCAGAAGAAAGTCTACTCAATCCTAAAACTCACATAACATATTCGTGGAAGGAGGAATTTTACATGTGTAACTGCCCCAACAGTACGGAAGATATACCTGAAATGGTCGTCACTTATCCAGATCCATTCTTCTCAACCAGAAATATTCACACTGGCGTTTTAAAATGCACACTCGAAAACTTATGTTTTGAAAAGCACGACGGTAACACAGGTAAGCACGAATATATATAAATCATAAATGTGTTCAATTAAATATGTATGATATAGTCATACAACATTCATGATATAGTCATACATCTTTAGACCACCTTTGTATTAATCTATAAGCGATATAACTTTTAGAAAAACGTATGAAAGGAAAAATCGGGAAATCGTAGATAAATACAAAACAATATTGCAGTCCCGGTTTGATTGAACGGTAATGAAAAGTGCTTGATACCGTTCACGCCCTCTATTCCTGAGTTGAGCAAAACTCAATATTTAAAATGCCAATAGCACAGAAATGTGAACCATCTCGGAGAAGGTATGCATATCACGGTGAACATGGAACCTTCATTGAGGTGTTTTACACACCATTGAATACACAGCAAAATTCGCTTAAACGCTAACCAGAAAGTGCATTTTTATATCAACAAAACGCAAGGTCCATACCAGTATTAGATTAGTGGAATGTCCTTGAACTAAATATAAGCTAAATATAAACAGGGCTGATATCAATTCATGATACGTTGCACCAGTATGCATTTTCTAAGGAAAGGGAATGCTCAGAAAAGGAAATAAGCTTTATTTATTTGAATATATTGGCTTTAAGTAATAAGGTCTTAAACTAAGTGCTGTTGATTTACTTTCCTTTAAAATTGATATATCGACACGTTAATCCAAACGTTAAAACACATGACTAGTGTCTTCACAGGCTATGTTTGGTTATGACACATATTCATGTAAGAGCACATATTTTAACTAACCCACATAACCTTGGTTCTAATGTAATACATACTGAAAGGGGGATCCATTGAAAGAAACAAACACAAACATGAGATAAAGGTAGTCTACATGTACAATAGCAGACTCGGTTTTATTGAGTCTGTTCATGAGAGGTAATTCTAGTGAAAAACTGTCACGCCTCCTAGCAAGGTTTAATCGATATTCTACTTTAAAGCACACACATTAGGCTTGATGATCCCAAAGGACCAGAACATAATAACACTAGTCTACTGAGTTTTAGTCGGGGCAACTTTATACGGCCGTAAAACAGCACTAAACAAACGCCAGTGTGAATGTCAATCAATACTAACAAGGGGATCCATTGGAAGCAAAAACACAAACAAGAGATAAAAGAAGCAGACTAGGTTTCATTGAGTCTGTTTATGAGAGGTAATGTCTATTGGAACACCTGTTATGTCTCCTAGCATCGGCCTAAGCGATATTCTACTTTAAATCCACAAAGATTGGATGTTGTACATTTGTATCAGTACTAAATGTGTAAATATGTATTGAAATTGATAAGATAATAAGCATCTTGCACCATTTTAAATATGATATTAAATGATAGGCACATGTATGACGCTAAACGAAACAACAAATAACACGTCGAGTGAAAGTCAATATTTGGTATTCGATCAAAGAAAATATCAAGTTAATTGAACAAATCATTAAATGATGTAAATAATGAGATTTCATGATACATGAAGACCAATCAGGCTGATTCATGTTTCATTCCAGCCTTTTGCTCTCCGAAATGTGCCAACAATGGACAGTGTATTTACGATGCTGTACTTGACATAAACACGTGCAATTGTTCGAATACAAACTTCACTGGTCCAACATGCAACGAAGGTAATACTATACAAATATATGTCTTGTTTATATTGCAATAGCTGGTGAAATAAATATTTATATATGACCATACATCCAAAGTATATACTTATAAACATAAATATGGATATAAAAATCCAACAGGAAAAGCAGCATTCAAGGATGACAGTCAACACGCAGAAACAAAGAACAAATTTAAAGATGAATAAAAGGCCAAATAAGACATCACAAACACAAAAGGGTTGACAATAGGGCTACCGCCTTGGAACGGTCAGTGGCAAAAAAGGCCGTTGGGGGTTAAGTTCCGTCTGCGTATTAAGAGCAACACATTTATTCCGTTAATTCATTTTTGCATACATATTGCACTATAAGTTCAGAGTAGACTGAAATGGACATTTGACGTGTAATACTATCTAGGTTGTGGTAAGGAATATCATATGTTATGTTTTATGTTCGCAAAATCAACAAGATATTGTTCCACAATAATGTATACCAAAATCATTTTGTATAGATTTTGATAAAAGAAGCATACGTTCAGAAACACACTATCAAATTAACTGTAGAAAGTGTTGAACTACATGTTACGCGTATTGTTAGTCCATGCACAATGTTACACACAATATATCAGTTAAACAATGACAATTACAAACATTATCATTGGTTTTGGCACGTTATGTATTTAACTTAAAAAACAATGTATGCATGAAACGCATTAGACACTATGTATATATGCAATAATGTAGACTTGAAGTAATTCATTTTCTCTCTTTCTTTTTTCTTCGACACAAACATTGCGATGTGTTTCACTAACACAATACGGGACTATGCCACCAATCTGGGAAACGTCAAATCGATACATCCCTCAAGGTTGTACAAAATCAAAGATATTTAACCCAGCGGCCCTTTTTGTCACTGACCGTTTCAAGACGATAGGCATATTGCCAACCCTTTTATGATTGTGATGTAATATTTTGCATTTTAATCACCTTTGTATGTGTTGTTTGTTTATGTGCGTGATTTCTGTTGACTGTGTTCCTTGAATGCTGCGTTTTCATTTTCTATTCGATATAATTCTCAGAAACAATCTATAGTTCCAAACTCATATAACTAATTATTGTTGTTAATACATTTATTTGCGTGGTCTTCGGGAGTATATACACCATGCGGCGCACTCGTTGTAGTTAATGCATGTTTATATTTGGTGTATTTTTAGCTGTGTGCACTCCGGCGTGTACCAACAATGATATATGTATTGATGATGCTGACTTTGGTGTAAACATATGCACAGAAGGTAAACTATATATTAGCGATTTCTGTAAAATTAAAGTTGATCCACACGAAAGTATACCGATTGTTATAGTAGTGTAAAGCTATCATGTGTAAGTAGTGTAAACCTATCACGCATACGTACTGCAAATCTATCATGTACATATAGTGTAAAGCTATCTAGTATAAGTAGTGTAAAGCTATCATGTGTCAGAAGTGTAAACCTATCATGCTTAAGTAGTGTAAATATATCATGCTTAAGTAGTGTAAATATATCATGCTTAAGTAGTGTAAAGCAGTCATGTATAAATAGTGTAAACATATCTTGTATAAGTAGTGTAAACCTCGCTTGTATAAGTATCTAAAAGGCTATCATGTGTAAGTAGTGTACATCTAAGGCTATCATGTATAAGTAGTGTCAACCTAGCATGTATAAGTAGTGGTAGCCTATCATGCATTAGTAATGTAAACATAGCATGCATAAATAGTGTAAACATAGCATGTATAAATAGTGTAAATCCACCATGTATAAGTAGTGTAAACATAGCATGTATATATGGTGTAAATCCACCATGTATAAGTAGTGTAAATCCACCATGTATAAGTAGTGTACACATAGCATGTATAAGTAGTGTAAACATAGCATGTATAAGTAGTGTAAACATAACATGTATAAGTAGTATAAACATAGCATGTATAAGTAGTGTAACCATAGCATGTATAAGTAGTGTAAACATAGCATGTATAAGTAGTGTAAACATAGCATGTATAAGTAGTGTAAACATAACATGTATAAGTAGTGTAAACATAGCATGTATAAGTAGTATAAACATAGCATGTATAAGTAGTGTAAACATAGCATTAATAGTAGTGTAAACATATCATGCATAAGTAGTGTAAACCTTATCATGTAGAAGATGACTTTTTGCTGCATCACCCCAAGTAGAAACATACCGCATCTGCCACGGTCCTGCAAAGCCGCTGTATTATGCTATTGTCTTTAACGACTTGAAATACTATCTAAGTAAATCTGAAGGAGTAATATACATAATAGGAATTCATTACAGTTTACTTATGTATGTTTGGTTTATTTCAGCTGTTTGTACACCTGCTTGTGCCAACAGTGGAGTCTGTAAGCGTGATTATGAATTAGGTGCAAACAAGTGCGATTGTTCGAATACAACCTTTTCCGGAGCAACATGCACCGAAGGTAAATTATGCATAGGTGTTTCATTAATAATTGTGGCTTAACTGACAGGCGGGATCTGTCCCTTTATATCCGATAATAGCTACAATAAACATGTTCTGCTATTCCAAACTATATTTGCTCATTAACAACATTATTGAAACAAGATGTAAATAAAATAAGGGTTCATGTTTGTCAACATCTTAATATACATTGCTGTTTTAGTAATTCGGTAACCTTTTCTTCACCACTCACTGTGTTGTGAATTGCAATCTGCAATAAGGATGAGTAACTTAATTTACCAACGATGCAAGTTTATTTCCCCATGATACTATTGGTAAATTTACATGTGTTTACATTGTACATGACATAAATATGAATAGTGACAGTAGCTCTTAAATAATGTGCAATCATGTGTATTTAATATTTCATAACAGCTGTTTGCAAACCGGCATGTGACACCAATGGAATCTGTGTCCACGACTCTCTGTTTGGGGTGAACAAGTGCGAATGCTTCTTCCCAGGAACACCATGTCAAATACCAGGTACATGAACTGGCATTGGTAGCATGGTTTTATTACAATGATAAATATTACACTTCGGTAAATTTTAATACACGATTCAGTATATGATGAAGCTAAAGTACCATATACATATAACAATAATAAGCGCGAACATATGATGTTGTTGTGTGATAGCATTATATAGACTTGTTTGTAGGTTGATAATGTCTAGTAATAATTTGTAACTGTGATAATTCATTCCTTTTTGTTTTATTTATATTTCAGCTGTTTGTATTCCGGCTTGTGCCAACTTTGGAATATGTACCTATGATGTATTTGGTAAAAGCATGTGTGATTGCTCGAATACAGACTTTTCTGGAGCAGCATGCACAGAAGGTAAATCTGTGTACATGATTGCCATTGATGAGTATGGATTCATCACTTGTTAAACATCTACAATCTGACTATTAATATTAAGAGAGCTATGTCACAGTATCCACTTTAATACAAATATTCTATACATATTGATCTACGTGTGCCAATTAGTGTCCGTAAAGCTGATTTTAAAATTAATACCAGAAAACTAAAAATATGATCATGTTTATGTAACGTATTATAATTCTCTGTCCATACTTTAGATTACCTATAGACACCATTTTAAAATAAGATAATGAACATATGCATTTGTTTTAATTGAAAAAAAGTGAAATAAATCAAAAATAAAAACAACAACAAACAAAATACACTTATATTGTACATAATCATTTAAGTTTGTATTATGTGTATGCTATTGAAATGAAAGAGGAAACAACAACACCACATATGGGTTATCATAGAATACATTGAATTTAACTATTATGTACTCGTATTTGAACGAATACACACATTGAGGTTTATATAGACCATTTAAATCGAACTTTATATTGCAGTCCTTGGAGTGTTATGTTCCCGAGACGAACAATGTGCTGCGTTTGATGCAACATTGATTTGTAATCGAAGTGGTATGTGTGCATGCAAACAGGGCTACGTTGAAGTTGGTGGCCTGTGTTCAAAAGGTATATCTTATTTCAATATTTATTATTTTGTCTTTTTGCTTCGTGACTTGAAAATTCTGACATCATCGTATCAATTGACAGCGCATAGTTTTCATTTGACACTATGATCCAATATTTCGGTGGACTTTAACCACCTGGATCAAGTTAACACACCTTTTAACCAGCTGTTATCATTTTATAAAGCTCATCTTACTGGCACATATGCTTAATAAGGTACGACTTTATTTAGAGGTTTTTATTTAATTAATATTGCCTTTTCCGCCTGTTACAAACCGCCTGTTACAAACAGCATAACTGTTTTGAAGCTCATACTCAAGCTTCTGTATTCGTCTTGAAGTTCTACTATTATCATTAACATTATAAAACAGACACGGAGGTATTCCATCAATTCACTATCGTTGTAAATCACTAATTTGTGTTAAACAGCCTTTACTCTTTAAACATTGCCGTCGAAATCATTACTCTCGAAATAAGAAACTTATGGGTCCAATATCCCTAACTAAAATTTGTTTTGGTGATTTTGTTTTCTTGCTAAATATATTACTTTCTCGAGTTCTTGCGACTGTTTACGCTTTGTAGTTAACTTGGCTAAGACATTCATTATGTTTAACAGCGACATATTTAGCATAAAAGTACTTATCTAGCACAACTTCTACTTGTGATGTTATATTCCTATGTTTACTCATGTGAGCTGTAATATTTATTTATTGTAATAGTTTTAGGATCCAACTGCCAGGACATTGCTGACTGTTCCATAATTACACATGCCATGTGTGATTATGGTAAATGTGTCTGTACCACAGCCTTTGCAGAATATGAAGACATCTGCTTACGTAAGTTGAGAAATTTGATATAAAATGACAACATTTACTCGACATTTATACTTGACAAGGTCCGCCTTGACGAAATTATATTGCTGTTAGTAGCCTAAAATTACACCATACTTTAAACTTCCAGCGGCCTTTTTTCCACTGACAGTTCCAAAGCGGTAGGCCTATTTTCAACTCTTTGTGTTTGTGATGTCTTATTTGGCCTTTTAATCATCTTTAAATGTGTTCTTTGTTTCATGAGTGTTTGTGGTTGACTGTGGTCCTTGAATGCTGCTTTTCCTGTTCGATTTGTATATCTATATTTATCTTTCAATCAAGCGTATTGAAATATTCCGAAGACCTAAATAAATGCATCTGCGTTCTGAAACAAATGCAGCAATTGTTCACTCAAACGCACTTTGTTCCTCGAAGTATATTAGGGCGAAAATCATTTAGCTTGTAGTTTTTACAAGACTTTTTTTTATAATTTCGATCACCAAATTAATGGTTATACATTTATTCACCCCGTTATAGGTCTGTGAGGGTCGGGTGGGCCACTCCTCAATAAACAAAGATGTAATATGCATAATGTTCACATATTAACAGTTTTCGAAATATTTAGAAGGAAAAAATGCATATCATGATTTGAAACTGTATAAATGGGGATGTTTTTAATTTCTTTACAATATTCAAAAGAAAATTTAAATTACAATTTTTGTCTCTGCAATCTAAGGGTCTTTCAAAGGAATTTTATTTTTCAAATACACCAGATTGCTGTATGTTCCTTTACATCCTGAAATCATTAAACATTTACGAACTTGTAAGAATATTTATTTTGTTAATTTAATATGCCTTCAAAGAAATGTTTGTTTTTCAAAACCCAGCATATATATATATATATTGTATAAACAATTGTTTAACTTCTATAAATACAATTCTAACATAATTAACGTATGAGTGTTTCCGTTTTTATACCTGATCCACACACCATCTCTGATGAGTTTTCCTACAGTACAGTTGACTGTGTGAAACAAATATGGTGTTATTCAAAATAACTATATAAAGAAAACACAAAATATTTCAATGGAGGTGTGACTCTTCATTATTCAGTGGGAAAAGCGGGAAACATAATTTTACAGATATATTTACACATTTCTTGGGATTTTCCTTTTGATGTGTTGCATAGTGTAACTCTTAACATTTAAGACAAAACTAATTAAAAAGCAGGGATTTATAAGTCAACCAAGGTTTTTACAATACTAGTTAACAAACATTATCTATTGTAAAATGATTTGAATGGTTGAAGGTATTAAAACGTGTTAGATATAATCTGACTGCTCTCGGTTTCCGATATGTCCAGAACCAGCGTGCAAAATTACGTTTTTGAAATCATTCCGCCGGATTGGAATATATGTAATATTTGTTACATATGTAGTAATAGGTAAATGTATTATTCTAAAACAGGACAGGAATGTCATGAACCAGTAGTGAAACTGCCGGATCTTTATAGAAGGTCAAGGTATTATTCTGTTGGATACAATGAGCCACTTATAACTGACACTACTCTAGACGAAGGATGGTATTCGATTGGGCAGAATTCTCTATCGTCACTAGCACAAGAACCTCAGATAGGACAGTGTGGCACATACTACCCTATATGTCTCACAGGTATGCAGCATTATATTATTTATTATTATACCTCACGTTTACACTCCTGTATAAATTGACCATACCCTTAGCGTGAAGCAATTTCTACTGATCACCGGTAAACACGTTTTACAATCACGCTATTATGACGTCATGAAAAGTATAAACAAAGGTTTTGTGGTTTTCAAATTACGACACGCTTTGCGCAATTGGACATCAATGGAAGCTTATTAAAGTACAGTTAAAGTTATGTCAATCGTAAGACGCTTGGTTTACCAAACGACAATAAACAAATATTGCAACAGCTTCACGATACTTTTGGAAGCGATTTTGAACACCCTGGAACTGGCCAAAGACTGCGAGTACACACAGAATAGTGAAGAGCAGTCTAATGTTGTGTAATGTGTTATGTAATATATAATGTCTATAAAACGGGTAAAATATATTAATCTTTTTTTATCTTCAAATCAAAACTGGTATAACAATATAAATTAAAAAATAAACTTTTTTTTTATTTGGATTTTCCCCCCTCATATATTTAAATTTTAAATAAAAATAAATATTGCATCCCAGTGAGGGTGGTAGTGGTTATTGTCAATCTTCGCAAAAATAATGTCAACCTCGGCTCCTCAGGTTGACAATATCCACTGTCATCTCACCCTCACTGGGATGCAATATTTATATAGTGTTGCTCATATATGTAACATATAGTATGTTATCGACAAGTCAGAGAACTTAGTACCGTCAGGGGATTATGAAATGAAAACAAATCTTTTCGCACTTCGAGATGAACTGAAATACGTTATTTACCCAAATCCGTCGCATTTACTCGACATTTATACTTGACAAGCTTAAATAAACACTCTTTCCCACTATGCAACTATAAAATACAATAAAACATATCATTGCTAATCATAATATATAAATCATACTATTAGTTAAACAGATGTCCAGCAGGGTGTATTGGAATATTCCAACCTGGTCGATTTCATTTAAACTAGTTAATTGATAAATATACAGTTTGTTGACAAGAAGTGTAGTATAGAGGGTGTTCCAGCACTATTTCCCCTCGCGGATCCCCAACACCTAAGCAATTAAAGAACACCCAAGAACACCATCGTTAACAAACTGATAAAAGCAACTTTTAGTCAGTTTTAACGATGATATGCTTGCTATTAAAAGCCTTTTAACACGTTTTAAATTTCTTAAGTAAATCAGGAAATCAACACTGAAACACCCAGTCTCTATACTACTTTGAAGGCGAATTAAAAATTACAAAATTTAATATTAATTCATTTGTTTCAAGTTCAAAGATATCATGATAAGAAAACTTGCAAACTCCGATGACAACTTTCAAAATGTATGTAGTTCTTACTTTGACATGGATAACATTATAATTGTGGAAAGCACTATGCAGAAAAATGTCATGCAAACTATTAAAACAGTTTTTGGAGGGATGTCGTAAACTCATATATAAAATTTCTTAAAATGACACTAATTTATAACCATAATATACTGATAGGAAAACAAAGTATTGTTGTTGTTTTTTAATCTTGGTACCATAAAGGGAAAATATATGTTAAAGATATAAGCACTAAAAATGTTTATATGTTTACCAAAGAATAATTTCTACAAAAATCAAACATTACACCTCATTTCCTTTGCTTCGATGCAATAATAACATAATAACTGCATTTAAACAATTCCTTCAGTTCAATCAATAACGCCAGAGAAACGATGGAACTTCTATTTTGACATTGTAAACACTAACATAATTAATGTAGAATCATTCCTCAAATAACAAAATATGACACTTAATCCAATGAAATCTAAATAAGTTTTGGAAACAAAGAAATTAATCAATACAGTTAAAAAGCAGTGTCGGAAAATTTTACATTTCTTAAAGCGTTACATTTTCAGCAGTATATGTCTTAACACTAAGCTATCAATTATAGGATTAAGACGAAGCATTAAATCCACGTATAAAGTTAACGAAATAATTGCACCTAAAATAAATGTATGGATAAATGTAATAATGACTGGGGTAATTTACATGCTGCGATAACCTAAAACCTTTACAGATGATACAAAATCCAATGAAATAGAAAGTATCTACTCTGAATACAGCAAACAAGTCGAGCGGGAACTTACATGTAATAATAAATACTATGTGTTGCTTCCAAAGGATCTCCTTTATCAGTATTTATTACTTTTTACTTTAAACCTTCAAGCGGAACTCACGAGCACACAGACTTACGAGATAGAGACAGGGGCTACTATACTCGTCCCAGCAATGGTCGGTGGAATTGAACAGTTTGGTTTGTCAGAAGAAATTGAGGTCCGTATTCGACAGTGTGGTGGGGACACACAGGTGTATCTAAAACCACCATCGGGAAGAATGGCCGCATATTGTATAGGTAACAATTAATGTGTTGTTTATTTTTTTTTGCTTGATGATATTGAGGGTAACCTATTTAAAGTTAACGTACTGAACAAAAAATCATTCGAAGTTATTATAACGCAGCATATGTCCATCCGCTGAATAGCGTATTGTTGTGGGCACGACCAATTTAGTAAACTATTCCAAATTTCACGAAACTAGACGTCCTACTGTGTTTTCATAAGATCTCCAACGGTCTGTCAAAAGTCTGAAGGCATCTTCGGTCATACACACATGTGATAATGTGCCATATTTGGGTACTATCTAAACGATCAAAGAGTCAAAGAATCACAACAGTTTTTGTAGTATGTGTTTTATTAGTGTTACATGTACAATGAACATAAAACGAGTGCCGTGCACAATGGATATAGATCTAACTATTATATTATTTTTTTCAGAGCACAACGTTACAACAGAGCCGTCAAACTATTCAGAAACACATATGCCGTATATATATATGTCTTTAAACTTTACTGAGGACATTGTCGATGGTACGAACATGTTTATTCCAAACATAATAGCTGAATGCCGAACATCAAATATGTATTACGGAAGCGTTTACGTGGACTTACCATATTACGACGATGGATTTTACTATGTCACTGACTGGTAACAACTTCTAATATTCAGACCTACATTTTGCCCGGCACTTAAGCTAATCAAATATGCTACTAAAAGTTAAGTATTTATGTCACTGCTTAGCCGGAAAGAATTTACATTATTGTTCATTATTGTCAGCTCTTTCTAAATTGGGTAAGCTATATTTTCATAAAGGATGGACTTTATATTTTCATGAAATTGTGTAACCTACCACGCCCTCTTACGTCCTCAATTACGGATACACACTGGAGATGTGAAATATTATGTGAATGGGCACAATAGTTTAAGTTCAAGAACAATGATATACTCTGCAGATGACACATGCTCATTGTTAAGAACCTACTGCATTTAAGTCTTTTAGAATGTGTTTATCTAATAAGCACATGGACGTAAGTAAATCTATACTGACACCAGTAATCACCATTTAATTAGTATTGAATTTGCATCAACAACGTTGACGTAGTACGACAGAATTCAAATAGCATGCAATATATATACGAATACAGCGATAACAACCGTACATTTGCTATAGTTCGAATCATATCCATAGATTTATATTATGTTTTTACTGATCAGGTACATTGATGACAAACACTTCGCTACATATGGTCCATCACGAAAGTGGAATGAATTGAGCCTCTCGGAAATTGACGTTCTGAACGCTGGATATAGAATAGGGCTGAAGGTAAAGTGATATAGTTTTTTCCACGATAACACGTGTCTTGAAGCAAGATGCGTTACACTTCACTTTGTAGCGACTTTTCAACTTCAGAATGATTTTATATCTATGTAATTGCTAGTAATATGAATGAGACAGTTTTCATAAAAACTTCAAGGCAATACCTTATGTGCATTGTAAATGTTACATGCACGTATTAGCATGTTTGCAGATGTCTCTAAAACAGATGTAAACACTTTAATGTTTAAGTTGTAAGTTTATTTACATAATGTTGCCATGTTAACTTCCTTCATATCATCCGGTCATATACCATGCCTTGTATATTTTAGTTGCAATGTTCAGTTAAAGTTTCCGACACTGCTTTTGGACAATGGTCGTCGCCACATTTTAGTGCCGCGGTTGAAACAGGTGTTTCTCAGGTAACTTTACTAAATATTGATTCTTCCTAGAAAGATTAACCGTATTTCATAGGCACCATCTTAACTAGCTGTTCTCATATACTGCCTTTGCTTCATAAACGTATGTGGTCCGTTAATGTAAATGCTTACAGCAAGATAAAAATAAGGACAGTAACGCAATATTATGGAACACATTTGTGTCCGTTGCAATATGCTTGTACTGAGCTTTTTCTATAGATCACTGAGACATTCCGTTTTGCCCAGAATATTGCCTAAAACATAGATGCACATTTACAATAAAATGTGTGCAAAACATAAACAGTATTGTAGGGAGCAGCTGCATATTATAGTAAGGACGATTAGTCAGCCATCTTTGTAAACAAAATGCAAATTGAACGGGGTCAAGTGAACCTTTCAACCAAATGCATGATTTAGGTATGAGCAATGTCAACCATAGAGTACATGCCAGTAATTGAACACTCAGTATGTGATCATAATACGTCTATTATAGTTATATGGCAGAAAGTTTGACCTTTATATCCGAAGTGATAACTTGGCTTATTTATTTAGAAATGGTGTATCGTCTGCTCTCGCTGGATAAATGGTCTATTCTATGGACACATATTTCTCACATAAAAACAAAACTTTGAGTACAATTATATCAAAACTTTCGAGTAGAAAGGACACAAGTTCTGCCATATAATTATTATTTCTGATATTATGTTCACATCAATAGCATTGAATATTTGTCACGTACTATATGGTTGACATTGCTCATGTCTCTAAATATGCGTTTGGTTGAACATTTTATCTTGACCGTATCCCACCCATTTTGGATCATGTTTTAAAAGATGTGCGACCAATAGTCCTTAACGATAAATAACATGCACTAGTTGCGCAATACGGTATTATATATGTTTTGTATATAGGTACTATTTCAGAAAACTAAAAAAATATAGTTTATGACCAGAAAAAAATGCGTTCGCCTAAATGAATGATCCCAAAAACGTTCAGTTTTACTATTTCATTACCCTATATTTTAGGAGTACTTCTCCATCGGGGACCAAGGCTCCGGATCTTTCCTCCAACAGCCGTATACCAGTACTCCTCTTGGCTGTGCCACTAAGGTAACAGGTGAGGCCTTGAATTGCACAATGAAGTTTGATGTCATAGATGAACACGGTGAATCAATTTGTAACCAAGGTCCATCTCAGACCGAACGCCATTATTTATGCGGTCGCGCTTTAATGGGGGTGACCAAGCCAGGATGGAAACAGATGCTCGAATTAAACAACGGTTGGAGTAGTTGGAGTTTGAATTCCAGACAAATCGACTACCCAAATGGCTCTTTATTTTATGACAATATTGGTACACATGTTCAGACGTTTGCCGAGGAAGATCATAAAGCAAGTAATATGTTAAAGGTGAAGTTTCAACATTCTACAGATACCGGTCATCGAATATGGAGTGGATACATTTTACCAGATATGAATGTAAGTACTTCAACTTTTCAAGTTGATGCAAATGTACTGCTGTAATTAATATTTCATCCATATTTTGGAAATTAATGAGTGGACCGTTTTATTTTAAAGATAGTGTTTGTAAAATCAAAGTTACTATAACCTTGTAGCTTGTTTGTGTAACATTTCCTTTGATGAATGCAAGGATTAAATCGTTTTGTTGAAGGTAACTAAAGGGGCGTGACTATACCGTACTACAACTACCAGTTAGAGGAAGTCAGAATTCGGTCACTCCTACGTCGCCGTGGTACTAAAAAGAGTATGAGAGTTAACATTTGGAAACGACCGAACACGGCACATACGAAATATTACCAGTCTCGGTTTGATTGTTCGTGAACGGTCGTGAAATATGCTAACTACCGTTCACGCACTCTAGCCCCGGGTTCAGCAGAACTCAATATTTATAAAAGTACACGACGCTACAAAAAAGATCGAGTCTGTCTCAGCTTGTTGGTTATTTAAACACCTCCATGGGCTATGCCTAGCTCGGTGTTTAAATAAATCAACTCGCTGAGACCAGACTCTATCTATCACTTATATCCGGAACCTGGCGATGAGCAATCTGTGTTACTGTATCACTCCAGTGTTAGTGTTTGCTGGTACATGTACATATAGTAATTCCAACTTAGACGAAGTATGCTTTTTAACTTAAAATCGTTTTATTCTTATAATACTTCAAATTAACAATGCATGTGTATCGCGCTTGGCAATTGCATACTTGCATGTGTTAGGTTTTTGCTGTTTCCATAACTGTGTCATGGATTGAAAGTAAATGTTGATACTACTTCATTACTTAAACATACTTCAGGTAATATCTCGCATTGCATAGCACAGTTGTTGTCGTATTTCAAGAAATCAGTCTTAAATAAAAACGTGTCAACCTATCCTTGCATGCTTATTAGCAATGCTATCGCAATGCGTAATATCAAGTATCCCCTTTTCTTGCATTTCAATGAAAATTGAGCTGTTACGTCTCGTCACCAATGTTTAGATCAGCATAAATATACAGCTGTCAGTGACTGGATGTTTTGATCTTTATTTAAATTTTTTCTCTCGGTTTCAAAATAGCGTTGTCGCCCCTTAAATTTCACGGACAGTAAAGTTGAACTAATATTAGACAATGCATCATTTTATCGTAACTGTATATTATACTTTTCAATCGTAGATACTGTTTTTACTTAAAGTCCGCAAGAGACATTTGTTGATGTGTCGTCTTTCTTCAATATTTTTTTTTTTTGTTAGAGAATATAACTTGGTGGGGATATCTTTATTTACTCTGTCCCGTTTTTCATTTTGGATAATAGTACGGTAAGAGTGAGATTTGCTGAACTCTGGAACCTGGTTTAAGTCCCCATCGGCATTTTTGCCATTGACCGTTTTAGTGCGATAGCCCCATTGTTTATGGTGTCATATCTTGCTTTGTATTCATCTTTGTAAGTATTGTTTGTTTCTGTGCGTCTTCTTTGGTTGACCCTGGTCCTAGAAGTTCCTTTACGACTTTCATATCTATAATCATATATTTAAACAGCAATAATAGACACAGTGACATTGATAGTGTTTACAGTTCTGTAAGGTGGATAAGACGTTGGCTTTAGGGCTACATAACTCTGCCCAGTGTGTGTTCGCTATCTGGTGAGGGCATGGTGGAGGCATGTCGGATGGGAAACATTATTCCCATTTCATCTCCCTGAATAACCTTATAGTTTGTGTTAACGGAACACCAAAACCCATTTAATTGATTGGATATTTTTGGGAAAAAAATTGTTTCTGTTATTATAACAGTATGTTATATATTAGTATATAGAGGCACTTTTAATAGTGCATCTACTGTCAACACTAATCAGCACTTTTATGTTTAGACAAATAGTGTCGTAATCTCCGTCTTTTATGAAGTCGCAAATTTCGTAACAGCTATTACATATGTTACATATGTATATATATATATGTTCTAATAGCAAATGTACCGGTTGTATGTTATATAAAGTCAAATAAGTCAGCTAATAACAATAATAATAATAATAATAATAATATCTTTATTTCAAGAGTATTACTGCTAGCCAGTCTAACAAATGGTCCCCAAACAATACAGAATATATGTACAGTATATAAGAACGTGATTAAAACAATGGTACCTAAAAGAATAATGTCTAGCAAATTCATATTTTTTTCTAAATTTTAATATTTAAGATAAATTAATTAAAACACAACTGCTTTAAAAATGATGGTACATATTAAAATTAATCAGTATTTTGCGTTTAAGAATATACACTATTAAGAATAATGTTACTGATTTTAAGATAATGATGTCACAAGGTATACATTCATGAAAGAAATGTACTAGTTCATATAAGTGACATTATTGCACATATGTACTTCAGCTATTGCACTGTAAATGATAATTGTCGACACAATATCCACAAAAAGAACTGACCGTTTCGGAAGTGTAATCAGTTTAAGTGACCCATTTTTATATCACTCTCAAGATGTTACTGGGTAAACCATACCCTCTGGCAGAATGTGAGAGATAGTGAAATACTGCCACTGTAACAAAATATACAAATAGTGTATAACACATCGTTTAGATGATGTAATGTGTACGTTTTCAGTTTTAGAAAACATATTTTAATATATATTCGTGTGAATTATGTATTCATGTTTGGCGATTGTTTAATTGTAAATATATGATAACATTAAAATGCTTAAGATACGTGTACTAGTGTTATAAGCAAATACAAATACAATCGCAAAATGGGTAGATATACTCATTCTTGTAAAGATTAAAAGGTATCTGATGTAAACATGACACCATGAACAATTTGGCAGCGGTAAAGTGATCACTAAATTGATAACTTGAAGAGAAAACTCGCCAGCACAACTTACAAACTCGACTGAGCTGAATTCGTTAATTACATTCAAAATTAAATTAATGTTTGTTATTAATTAATGACTATTGCAGTTGTATGTTCAACGTGGAGACTTGCAAATCGTAAACTGTCAACTGACATCGACTACCGGGGGGATTCCAACAGTTACTTCATATAACGGCACGGCATCATGGAGGTAAACACTAGTATTTTTAATTGTATTCAAATACTAATATTTATAACTACTATTACTACTACATGTACTACAACTACTACTTCTACAACTGCTTCTGCTGCTGATATGCTACTTCTACTGCCACTACCACTACAACTACTACTACTACTACTACTGCTACTGTCGCTACTGCTGATATGCTACTACTACAACTACTACTACTACTACTGCTGCTGTTACTACTACTACTACTACTACTACTACTACTACTATTATTACTACTACTACCACTACTTCTACTACTACTACAACTACTACTACTATTACTGATACTGTTTATATGCTACTATTACTAATACTACAACTACTACTGCTGCTGCTGATATGCTACTATTACTACTACTACTACTACTACTACTAATACTATTACTATTACTATTACTACTACTATTACTACTACTACTATTATTACTACTCTACTACTACTATTACTACTACTACTACTACTACTACTACTACTACTACTGCTTTTGCTGATATGCTACTACTACAACTACT
>JAWPHD010000168.1:190000-217500 GCA_037043455.1 Cyrtodaria siliqua | reverse complement strand
TTAAAAGTGGCGAAAAACTGCCTGTTTAAAGAAATAAAATACGAACTATGATATCCAACGTTGTTTGAAATGATATGACTATGCCACAGGACATTTTTGTGTTTACTGAAAGGATGTTTTGACGCCAGGCGACGTCTTGGTACTAAAGTTTGTCTGTCGTCGTGGCGTTTTTTAATCAACCACGTTTTCGCACATTGACAAAAATGTCATTTGAAAAAATATTTTAAACTCGTCCACTGATTTATTGTTACGATTTATGAAAAACGTATCGCAATCCAAATCAATCTGATATGGAATGGGAACTGGTTTAATATCCAAATACCCGCGTCTACTCATGTGCTGGAAATTATAATCTTACACACGAGGTTAGCCGGTTTTGATAGGTACTGTCCAATTCTCGGTATATCTATTTTAATCGAGATAGACACGTTTTCAAATAACCGTAATCGATAATATATATAAGTCCTTGTTTTTTTTATTATCATTCTGTTTCACATAATTGTATCCCTTGCGTTTGATTGTTATTTTGAATGGTGTTTTACGTTATTTAGAGCACATGATATACCTTATATAACGGTCGAATGTTTTGTATTAGAGGCAGTCCACCCAGATATACCGCCTGCCATTCTCTAGACTAGACACATTCTGACTGGATGTATGCTTTACTTAAAGAAGTGTGTGTATACTGTATGCGTTATAGAACATACGTCGAATCCATAGACAATGGATATAAACTGAATATGTCTTTGTGTTCATTTTTAGTGGCATGGAAGGTGTACAACTACAGACAGTTGGTGAATACATCCTTTTCAGAAGCAAGCGTGTTCCGTTTGAGGCAAGTTTCTTTTTATTGCTTTTAGCGGAATTACATTGATGCATATAGGTAAAATGTAGGCTTCCGCAATGATATACTGAGGGAATTTTTTTTAAAATGAAATAATACTGTATACAAAGATATACTGACAATTTGGGACTATACGGGCTTGACCCCTACGTTCATTTATTCGCTACGTCATTACGATGTTCGACTGTTATTGATGTGCGTTTAATACAATATACAGTAGTTTCTTGATTTTACAGTCAAAACATTATTATATCAATTTGCAGAATCAACCAATATTTTTGTAAACGAAAACATAGTCATCAATAGTAACATATACGTATTGATTTGAAATTTATATCACATTATTGCATGTGTGTTTCTCTGATAAATGTGTTCGATACCATACATATTATACGTACGATTACCTGTTACCTGAGGTGTCTGCCAAACAATAAAATAAAGCTTCTTTTACATTAAACAAACAATCAGTTCAATAGCCAGACTGTATAAGGTGCACGCTTTTGTCTATGACTAAAATATCCGAGAAATATCCGAGAAAGAACAAATTGCAAATCAAATCTATCACGAGGCTTTAAACTTATGCGATTATAATTGGTTTTAACGCAAACAATTAGTGCTGGCATATGCAATACATACTGCAAAGGTGATCCAGTTGAAGCAAAAACTGGTAATTCAAGAACTACGCTTCCTAGCACCGGTTAGATTCATGCTGAAGAATGATTCGTTCTAGGTTACATAATTGTTTCATTTTAGCTAATGGACTGAATATACCTAAGAAGACATAGTATTCTAATCTAAGAAGACATTTAATGCTAAAGGAGACATAACAGTTGCGTTTATTTAAGTGTGACTCAAATGTGAATAACACCTTTTGGACACTCGACATATTCTATGATAGACATATATCACACATATGTGATTAATAAATCTTATATTTGAATATTGTGATATATGCACGTGTGTATATATTGAGATATACGATTGTGTACATTATACTGTATCTATCTTTACCTACTAATTTTGGAAAAAATGAACATTCTAAGTACAATTTGTGATACAAGTATGCAAAAGGTATTTGAAAACAAACAACTTCACTGTAGTATAATGCTATGAAAATTAACTATACATAAGTAAAACATGATTGAAATCAAATTGAAATTCAATCAAATATGACTAATATTTATGTGTATCATTCATTAAGGTCCAAATGAAGACGGAGGAATGCGATTCTGGAGTCTGTATTTGTGCTACAACGTACCGACACGGAAACGATATCTACACTGTCGATAAATGTGGAGGGTTAAACAGAGTTGGACATATCTATGGAGATGGACCAGATATCACATCGCAAGAGATGTTTACGTCAATTCCCATTGATGGCGTAAGCACGTGCTTGGTTTTGTTGCCTTTGTACTATACATGTCTTCCTGATGCTATTCACATAATGCAAAGCATACTTGGATGAGAGTTTCTGCTACAAGAAGTTTGTAGTTCGAACACAGGCGCCAGCACATATAGTAGATGAATTTCATGTTTTCGCATAAATCAGTCTTTCTCTACAACAATTTAACTTTCAACGTCTAAACATCTTCAATATAACTTTGTTTTACGACCGACTGTTAACATTTAACTATTTTCAACAATTATTTGGCTGCTAAATACAGAATGAATGCTTATGTGTCTGTAACATGTTAATGCATGGTCTTTTATTATGTAATATATAGGGTATGGTCACATGCCGTTGGTTGATTTAGATGTTTGAATCAACCAACGAGATGAGACTATAGGCTATTTGCTTTGTAGCATGTCCATTTCACCTGATTGTCATAGTCTTACTTCCGGTAACTGCTAGTTAGAGCACAGCAGGCATTCTTACAGGTGTTATTTCGAATTACATTATTTTCAACTGTGCAAGTCCAAAGGAAATGTCAGCGTCCATGCTTCAAGTTCGAAATACAAAACTGTTGATACAAACAAAACATTTAGTATGAACTGTCGTAGTTATTTGTTAAGATTAAGCCATCAAAATATCAAATTAAATAATTCATTTAGGTTAAGGGACATTTAAGCATGTATTAACATCCGTAATAGACATTTCATATCATGCTAATTATTTTACACAGCTAAATCGAGTCAATTTAAACGTGATAAACGGGATGAATTTGTACATAGAACAACCCCACGAAAATAACTATGGATATGCCTATAACGTAAATTTACATCAAAACAAAGTTGGCATGGAGACATTTGCAGAAGCAGAAGGTCTATGTGCTTTCACAACAGAAGGATACAGGAGCCGCACGGGTACCATATTATCTGAAATGGATGAATTTGCACAGAGCTGGAAGTAAGTCACTAAATGTAATGTTTCATTTTACTGACGTGTACATGTATGTATTTATAGTGTGTCCAAATTTCAAAATTATAGAATATGATTATGTTGTGTGCATTTGTTGAACATGGAGCAACTCTAAGATTCTAAAAAATGGTAAAAGTAAATTTGAATGCATCAGTGATAGATATGATGTGTACTTTATTAAAATTAGCCACAAAGATAAATCCATTAACCTGTTTAATAGTTGGAAAACTTAATCAATGATGAAGAGATTTTTTAATTTCGAATTTTGAATATTATTCCATAACAAATATTCAGAATGTACTTTTATTTACACTGTAAATTTGATTGCTGAAGACAGTATATTAGCGAGGTTGTGTACTCTTAAAATCGATTTAAGCTAACCGGTTGGCGATACAGAACACTGACCATTCCAAGTAGGTTACATTGTCTTCACCACTCTTTCTATTGTGTATTGTCTTTTTCATTGAATAGTTAATTTGCTCTTTGTTTGTGGTACTGTGCGGATCAACGGTGTCATTGCGTTTTTGAGCTATACGTTTGGGTGCAATGTTTTCTATATGACCATTTTTCTCATTCAATAGTTCATCATATTATACATTTCCCGTGAAAAGCACTTTCTTGACTTTGAACATCATATAATATCTCCTTGTAACTAATAAGAATGTATTAAAGCAGTTATTCTCATAAATCACTCCTGTATGAAGTTAGTCGTATATATACTATGGGGACATTCGGTTTTCTAGTATTTACACGAGCTTGGCCTTTTGAAGCAAAAACATACTATCGCCTGTTGTCATTGTAGCTCAAAATTGTCGTAATTAAGCATCGATGAAGAACCATCCTTTAGTGTGTGAACATGACTTAAGTATTTCACTTTGTTGCATAACATACTAAACGAACAAATGTGGACTCATGTGGACCCTCACACGTTACGGCTTTATGTTACGTATAATATCATTTATTGTTACACCCAGTATGCTTTATGTAATGTATAACTGAAACCATATTATTATATAATGGCTACATTGGCCAAGCATTACTTATTAAGAAGTTTCCATGAACTATTAAATTGAACTCTCTCAAACTCAACTCAACCATATCACACCAAGTACTTTTTCCTGTCTTTATTCATATAATGCTTGTAGCAGTTTATCATTTAGAAAATGAAATAGATGCTTCGGTCATTTGTTGAACATTCTAAAACATTCTAAAACCATTCTGAGATTGATATAATACCTTTGCAATCAGAAACGTTGTCAAATGAATACTCCTATTCGAATCAATTATGACTTTGTCATACAATATTAATTATATACGGCGTGTTTTTTTCCATGTTCGTAGGATTCCAGCAGAAGAAAGTCTACTCAATCCTAAAACTCACATAACATATTCGTGGAAGGAGGAATTTTACATGTGTAACTGCCCCAACAGTACGGAAGATATACCTGAAATGGTCGTCACTTATCCAGATCCATTCTTCTCAACCAGAAATATTCACACTGGCGTTTTAAAATGCACACTCGAAAACTTATGTTTTGAAAAGCACGACGGTAACACAGGTAAGCACGAATATATATAAATCATAAATGTGTTCAATTAAATATGTATGATATAGTCATACAACATTCATGATATAGTCATACATCTTTAGACCACCTTTGTATTAATCTATAAGCGATATAACTTTTAGAAAAACGTATGAAAGGAAAAATCGGGAAATCGTAGATAAATACAAAACAATATTGCAGTCCCGGTTTGATTGAACGGTAATGAAAAGTGCTTGATACCGTTCACGCCCTCTATCCCTGAGTTGAGCAAAACTCAATATTTAAAATGCCAATAGCACAGAAATGTGAACCATCTCGGAGAAGGTATGCATATCACTGTGAACATGGAACCTTCATTGAGGTGTTTTACACACCATTGAATACACAGCAAAATTCGCTTAAACGCTAACCAGAAAGTGCATTTTTATATCAACAAAACGCAAGGTCCATACCAGTATTAGATTAGTGGAATGTCCTTGAACTAAATATAAGCTAAATATAAACAGGGCTGATATCAATTCATGATACGTTGCACCAGTATGCATTTTCTAAGGAAAGGGAATGCTCAGAAAAGGAAATAAGCTTTATTTATTTGAATATATTGGCTTTAAGTAATAAGGTCTTAAACTAAGTGCTGTTGATTTACTTTCCTTTAAAATTGATATATCGACACGTTAATCCAAACGTTAAAACACATGACTAGTGTCTTCACAGGCTATGTTTGGTTATGACACATATTCAAGTTAGAGCACATATTTTAACTAACCCACATAAACTTGGTTCTAATGTAATACATACTGAAAGGGGGATTCATTGAAAGAAACAAACACAAACATGAGATAAAGGTAGTCTACATGTACAATAGCAGACTCGGTTTTATTGAGTCTGTTCATGAGAGGTAATTCTAGTGAAAAACTGTCACGCCTCCTAGCAAGGTTTAATCGATATTCTACTTTAAAGCACACACATTAGGCTTGATGATCCCAAAGGACCAGAACATAATAACACTAGTCTACTGAGTTTTAGTCGGGGCAACTTTATACGGCCGTAAAACAGCACTAAACAAACGCCAGTGTGAATGTCAATCAATACTAACAAGGGGATCCATTGGAAGCAAAAACACAAACAAGAGATAAAAGAAGCAGACTAGGTTTCATTGAGTCTGTTTATGAGAGGTAATGTCTATTGGAACACCTGTCATGTCTCCTAGCATCGGCCTAAGCGATATTCTACTTTAAATCCACAAAGATTGGATGTTGTACATTTGTATCAGTACTAAATGTGTAAATATGTATTGAAATTGATAAGATAATAAGCATCTTGCACCATTTTAAATATGATATTAAATGATAGGCACATGTATGACGCTAAACGAAACAACAAATAACACGTCGAGTGAAAGTCAATATTTGGTATTCGATCAAAGAAAATATCAAGTTAATTGAACAAATCATATAATGATGTAAATAATGAGATTTCATGATACATGAAGACCAATCAGGCTGATTCATGTTTCATTCCAGCCTTTTGCTCTCCGAAATGTGCCAACAATGGACAGTGTATTTACGATGCTGTACTTGACATAAACACGTGCAATTGTTCGAATACAAACTTCACTGGTCCAACATGCAACGAAGGTAATACTATACAAATATATGTCTTGTTTATATTGCAATAGCTGGTGAAATAAATATTTATATATGACCATACATCCAAAGTATATACTTATAAACATAAATATGGATATAAAAATCCAACAGGAAAAGCAGCATTCAAGGATGACAGTCAACACGCAGAAACAAAGATCAAATTTAAAGATGAATAAAAGGCCAAATAAGACATCACAAACACAAAAGGGTTGACAATAGGGCTACCGCCTTGGAACGGTCAGTGGCAAAAAAGGCCGTTGGGGGTTAAGTTCCGTCTGCGTATTAAGAGCAACACATTTATTCCGTTAATTCATTTTTGCATACATATTGCACTATAAGTTCAGAGTAGACTGAAATGGACATTTGACGTGTAATACTATCTAGGTTGTGGTAAGGAATATCATATGTTATGTTTTATGTTCGCAAAATCAACAAGATATTGTTCCACAATAATGTATACCAAAATCATTTTGTATAGATTTTGATAAAAGAAGCATACGTTCAGAAACACACTATCAAATTAACTGTAGAAAGTGTTGAACTATATGTTACGCGTATTGTTAGTCCATGCACAATGTTACACACAATATATCAGTTAAACAATGACAATTACAAACATTATCATTGGTTTTGGCACGTTATGTATTTAACTTAAAAAACAATGTATGCATGAAACGCATTAGACACTATGTATATATGCAATAATGTAGACTTGAAGTAATTCATTTTCTCTCTTTCTTTTTTCTTCGACACAAACATTGCGATGTGTTTCACTAACACAATACGGGACTATGCCACCAATCTGGGAAACGTCAAATCGATACATCCCTCAAGGTTGTACAAAATCAAAGATATTTAACCCAGCGGCCCTTTTTGTCACTGACCGTTTCAAGACGATAGGCATATTGCCAACCCTTTTATGATTGTGATGTAATATTTTGCATTTTAATCACCTTTGTATGTGTTGTTTGTTTATGTGCGTGATTTCTGTTGACTGTGTTCCTTGAATGCTGCGTTTTCATTTTCTATTCGATATAATTCTCAGAAACAATCTAAAGTTCCAAACTCATATAACTAATTATTGTTGTTAATACATTTATTTGCGTGGTCTTCGGGAGTATATACACCATGCGGCGCACTCGTTGTAGTTAATGCATGTTTATATTTGGTGTATTTTTGGCTGTGTGCACTCCGGCGTGTACCAACAATGATATATGTATTGATGATGCTGACTTTGGTGTAAACATATGCACAGAAGGTAAACTATATATTAGCGATTTCTGTAAAATTAAAGTTGATCCACACGAAAGTATACCGATTGTTATAGTAGTGTAAAGCTATCATGTGTAAGTAGTGTAAACCTATCACGCATACGTACTGCAAATCTATCATGTACATATAGTGTAAAGCTATCTAGTATAAGTAGTGTAAAGCTATCACGTGTCAGAAGTGTAAACCTATCATGCTTAAGTAGTGTAAATATATCATGCTTAAGTAGTGTAAATATATCATGCTTAAGTAGTGTAAAGCAGTCATGTATAAATAGTGTAAACATATCTTGTATAAGTAGTGTAAACCTCGCTTGTATAAGTATCTAAAAGGCTATCATGTGTAAGTAGTGTACATCTAAGGCTATCATGTATAAGTAGTGTCAACCTAGCATGTATAAGTAGTGGTAGCCTATCATGCATTAGTAATGTAAACATAGCATGCATAAATAGTGTAAACATAGCATGTATAAATAGTGTAAATCCACCATGTATAAGTAGTGTAAACATAGCATGTATATATGGTGTAAATCCACCATGTATAAGTAGTGTAAACATATCATGTATAAGTAGTGTAAATCCACCATGTATAAGTAGTGTACACATAGCATGTATAAGTAGTGTAAACATAACATGTATAAGTAGTGTACACATAGCATGTATAAGTAGTGTAAACATAACATGTATAAGTAGTGTAAACATATCATGTATAAGTAGTGTAAATCCACCATGTATAAGTAGTGTACACATAGCATGTATAAGTAGTGTAAACATAACATGTATAAGTAGTGTACACATAGCATGTATAAGTAGTGTAAACATAACATGTATAAGTAGTGTAAACATATCATGTATAAGTAGTGTAAATCCACCATGTATAAGTAGTGTACACATAGCATGTATAAGTAGTGTAAACATAGCATGTATATATGGTGTAAATCCACCATGTATAAGTAGTGTAAACATAACATGTATAAGTAGTGTAAATCCACCATGTATAAGTAGTGTACACATAGCATGTATAAGTAGTGTAAACATAACATGTATAAGTAGTGTACACATAGCATGTATAAGTAGTGTAAACATAACATGTATAAGTAGTGTAAACATAGCATGTATAAGTAGTGTAAACATAGCATGTATAAGTAGTGTAAACATAGCATTAATAGTAGTGTAAACATATCATGCATAAGTAGTGTAAACCTATCATGTAGAAGATGACTTTTTGCTGCAACACCCCAAGTAGAAACATACCGCATCTGCCACGGTCCTGCAAAGCCGCTGTATTATGCTATTGTCTTTAACGACTTGAAATACTATCTAAGTAAATCTGAAGGAGTAATATACATAATAGGAATTCATTACAGTTTACTTATGTATGTTTGGTTTATTTCAGCTGTTTGTACACCTGCTTGTGCCAACAGTGGAGTCTGTAAGCGTGATTATGAATTAGGTGCAAACAAGTGCGATTGTTCGAATACAACCTTTTCCGGAGCAACATGCACCGAAGGTAAATTATGCATAGGTGTTTCATTAATAATTGTGGCTTAACTGACAGGCGGGATCTGTCCCTTTATATCCGATAATAGCTACAATAAACATGTTCTGCTATTCCAAACTATATTTGCTCATTAACAACATTATTGAAACAAGATGTAAATAAAATAAGGGTTCATGTTTGTCAACATCTTAATATACATTGCTGTTTTAGTAATTCGGTAACCTTTTCTTCACCACTCACTGTGTTGTGAATTGCAATCTGCAATAAGGATGAGTAACTTAATTTACCAACGATGCAAGTTTATTTCCCCATGATACTATTGGTAAATTTACATGTGTTTACATTGTACATGACATAAATATGAATAGTGACAGTAGCTCTTAAATAATGTGCAATCATGTGTATTTATTATTTCATAACAGCTGTTTGCAAACCGGCATGTGACACCAATGGAATCTGTGTCCACGACTCTCTGTTTGGGGTGAACAAGTGCGAATGCTTCTTCCCAGGAACACCATGTCAAATACCAGGTACATGAACTGGCATTGGTAGCGTGGTTTTATTACAATGATAAATATTACACTTCGGTAAATTTTAATACACGATTCAGTATATGATGAAGCTAAAGTACCATATACATATAACAATAATAAGCGCGAACATATGATGTTGTTGTGTGATAGCATTATATAGACTTGTTTGTAGGTTGATAATGTCTAGTAATAATTTGTAACTGTGATAATTCATTCCTTTTTGTTTTATTTATATTTCAGCTGTTTGTATTCCGGCTTGTGCCAACTTTGGAATATGTACCTATGATGTATTTGGTAAAAGCATGTGTGATTGCTCGAATACAGACTTTTCTGGAGCAGCATGCACAGAAGGTAAATCTGTGTACATGATTGCCATTGATGAGTATGGATTCATCACTTGTTAAACATCTACAATCTGACTATTAATATTAAGAGAGCTATGTCACAGTATCCACTTTAATACAAATATTCTATACATATTGATCTACGTGTGCCAATTAGTGTCCGTAAAGCTGATTTTAAAATTAATACCAGAAAACTAAAAATATGATCATGTTTATGTAACGTATTATAATTCTCTGTCCATACTTTAGATTACCTATAGACACCATTTTAAAATAAGATAATGAACATATGCATTTGTTTTAATTGAAAAAAAGTGAAATAAATCAAAAATAAAAACAACAACAAACAAAATACACTTATATTGTACATAATCATTTAAGTTTGTATTATGTGTATGCTATTGAAATGAAAGAGGAAACAACAACACCACATATGGGTTATCATAGAATACATTGAATTTAACTATTATGTACTAGTATTTGAACGAATACACACATTGAGGTTTATATAGACCATTTAAATCGAACTTTATATTGCAGTCCTTGGAGTGTTATGTTCCCGAGACGAACAATGTGCTGCGTTTGATGCAACATTGATTTGTAATCGAAGTGGTATGTGTGCATGCAAACAGGGCTACGTTGAAGTTGGTGGCCTGTGTTCAAAAGGTATATCTTATTTCAATATTTATTATTTTGTCTTTTTGCTTCGTGACTTGAAAATTCTGACATCATCGTATCAATTGACAGCGCATAGTTTTCATTTGACACTATGATCCAATATTTCGGTGGACTTTAACCACCTGGATCAAGTTAACACACCTTTTAACCAGCTGTTATCATTTTATAAAGCTCATCTTACTGGCACATATGCTTAATAAGGTACGACTTTATTTAGAGGTTTTTATTTAATTAATATTGCCTTTTCCGCCTGTTACAAACCGCCTGTTACAAACAGCCTAACTGTTTTGAAGCTCATACTCAAGCTTCTGTATTCGTCTTGAAGTTCTACTATTATCATTAACATTATAAAACAGACACGGAGGTATTCCATCAATTCACTATCGTTGTAAATCACTAATTTGTGTTAAACAGCCTTTACTCTTTAAACATTGCCGTCGAAATCGTTACTCTCGAAATAAGAAACTTATGGGTCCAATATCCCAAACTAAAATTTGTTTTGGTGATTTTGTTTTCTTGCTAAATATATTACTTTCTCGAGTTCTTGCGACTGTTTACGCTTCGTAGTTAACTTGGCTAAGACATTCATCATGTTTAACAGCGACATATTTAGCATAAAAGTACTTATCTAGCACAACTTCTACTTGTGATGTTATATTCCTATGTTTACTCATGTGAGCTGTAATATTTATTTATTGTAATAGTTTTAGGATCCAACTGCCAGGACATTGCTGACTGTTCCATAATTACACATGCCATGTGTGATTATGGTAAATGTGCCTGTACCACAGCCTTTGCAGAATATGAAGACATCTGCTTACGTAAGTTGAGAAATTTGATATAAAATGACAACATTTACTCGACATTTATACTTGACAAGGTCCGCCTTGACGAAATTATATTGCTGTTAGTAGCCTAAAATTACACCATACTTTAAACTTCCAGCGGCCTTTTTTCCACTGACAGTTCCAAAGCGGTAGGCCTATTTTCAACTCTTTGTGTTTGTGATGTCTTATTTGGCCTTTTAATCATCTTTAAATGTGTTCTTTGTTTCATGAGTGTTTGTGGTTGACTGTGGTCCTTGAATGCTGCTTTTCCTGTTCGATTTGTATATCTATATTTATCTTTCAATCAAGCGTATTGAAATATTCCGAAGACCTAAATAAATGCATCTGCGTTCTGAAACAAATGCAGCAATTGTTCACTCAAACGCACTTTGTTCCTCGAAGTATATTAGGGCGAAAATCATTTAGCTTGTAGTTTTTACAATACTTTTTTTTATAATTTCGATCACCAAATTAATGGTTATACATTTATTCACCCCGTTATAGGTCTGTGAGGGTCGGGTGGGCCACTCCTCAATAAACAAAGATGTAATATGCATAATGTTCACATATTAACAGTTTTCGAAATATTTAGAAGGAAAAAATGCATATCATGATTTGAAACTGTATAAATGGGGATGTTTTTAATTTCTTTACAATATTCAAAAGAAAATTTAAATTACAATTTTTGTCTCTGCAATCTAAGGGTCTTTCAAAGGAATTTTATTTTTCAAATACACCAGATTGCTGTATGTTCCTTTACATCCTGAAATCATTAAACATTTACGAACTTGTAAGAATATTTATTTTGTTAATTTAATATGCCTTCAAAGAAATGTTTGTTTTTCAAAACCCAGCATATATATATATATATTGTATAAACAATTGTTTAACTTCTATAAATACAATTCTAACATAATTAACGTATGAGTGTTTCCGTTTTTATACCTGATCCACACACCATCTCTGATGAGTTTTCCTACAGTACAGTTGACTGTGTGAAACAAATATGGTGTTATTCAAAATAACTATATAAAGAAAACACAAAATATTTCAATGGAGGTGTGACTCTTCATTATTCAGTGGGAAAAGCGGGAAACATAATTTTACAGATATATTTACACATTTCCTGGGATTTTCCTTTTGATGTGTTGCATAGTGTAACTCTTAACATTTAAGACAAAACTAATTAAAAAGCAGGGATTTATAAGTCAACCAAGGTTTTTACAATACTAGTTAACAAACATTATCTATTGTAAAATGATTTGAATGGTTGAAGGTATTAAAACGTGTTAGATATAATCTGACTGCTCTCGGTTTCCGATATGTCCAGAACCAGCGTGAAAAATTACGTTTTTGAAATCATTCCGCCGGATTGGAATATATGTAATATTTGTTACATATGTAGTAATAGGTAAATGTATTATTCTAAAACAGGACAGGAATGTCATGAACCAGTAGTGAAACTGCCGGATCTTTATAGAAGGTCAAGGTATTATTCTGTTGGATACAATGAGCCACTTATAACTGACACTACTCTAGACGAAGGATGGTATTCGATTGGGCAGAATTCTCTATCGTCACTAGCACAAGAACCTCAGATAGGACAGTGTGGCACATACTACCCTATATGTCTCACAGGTATGCAGCATTATATTATTTATTATTATACCTCACGTGTACACTCCTGTATAAATTGACCATACCCTTAGCGTGAAGCAATTTCTACTGATCACCGGTAAACACGTTTTACAATCACGCTATTATGACGTCATGAAAAGTATAAACAAAGGTTTTGTGGTTTTCAAATTACGACACGCTTTGCGCAATTGGACATCAATGGAAGCTTATTAAAGTACAGTTAAAGTTATGTCAATCGTAAGACGCTTGGTTTACCAAACGACAATAAACAAATATTGCAACAGCTTCACGATACTTTTGGAAGCGATTTTGAACACCCTGGAACTGGCCAAAGACTGCGAGTACACACAGAATAGTGAAGAGCAGTCTAATGTTGTGTAATGTGTTATGTAATATATAATGTCTATAAAACGGGTAAAATATATTAATCTTTTTTTATCTTCAAATCAAAACTGGTATAACAATATAAATTAAAAAATAAACTTTTTTTTTATTTGGATTTTCCCCCCTCATATATTTAAATTTTAAATAAAAATAAATATTGCATCCCAGTGAGGGTGGTAGTGGTTATTGTCAATCTTCGGAAAAATAATGTCAACCTCGGCTCCTCAGGTTGACAATATCCACTGTCATCTCACCCTCACTGGGATGCAATATTTATATAGTGTTGCTCATATATGTAACATATAGTATGTTATCGACAAGTCAGAGAACTTAGTACCGTCAGGGGATTATGAAATGAAAACAAATCTTTTCGCACTTCGAGATGAACTGAAATACGTTATTTACCCAAATCCGTCGCATTTACTCGACATTTATACTTGACAAGCTTAAATAAACACTCTTTCCCACTATGCAACTATAAAATACAATAAAACATATTATTGCTAATCATAATATATAAATCATACTATTAGTTAAACAGATGTCCAGCAGGGTGTATTGGAATATTCCAACCTGGTCGATTTCATTTAAACTAGTTAATTGATAAATATACAGTTTGTTGACAAGAAGTGTAGTATAGAGGGTGTTCCAGCACTATTTCCCCTCGCGGATCCCCAACACCTAAGCAATTAAAGAACACCCAAGAACACCATCGTTAACAAACTGATAAAAGCAACTTTTAGTCAGTTTTAACGATGATATGCTTGCTATTAAAAGCCTTTTAACACGTTTTAAATTGCTTAAGTAAATCAGGAAATCAACACTGAAACACCCAGTCTCTATACTACTTTGAAGGCGAATTAAAAATTACAAAATTTAATATTAATTCATTTGTTTCAAGTTCAAAGATATCATGATAAGAAAACTTGCAAACTCCGATGACAACTTTCAAAATGTATGTAGTTCTTACTTTGACATGGATAACATTATAATTGTGGAAAGCACTATGCAGAAAAATGTCATGCAAACTATTAAAACAGTTTTTGGAGGGATGTCGTAAACTTATATATAAAATTTCTTAAAATGACACTAATTTATAACCATAATATACTGATAGGAAAACAAAGTATTGTTGTTGTTTTTTAATCTTGGTACCATAAAGGGAAAATATATGTTAAAGATATAAGCACTAAAAATGTTTATATGTTTACCAAAGAATAATTTCTACAAAAATCAAACATTACACCTCATTTCCTTTGCTTCGATGCAATAATAACATAATAACTGCATTTAAACAATTCCTTCAGTTCAATCAATAACGCCAGAGAAACGATGGACCTTCTATTTTGACATTGTAAACACTAACATAATTAATGTAGAATCGTTCCTCAAATAACAAAATATGACACTTAATCCAATGAAATCTAAATAAGTTTTGGAAACAAAGAAATTAATCAATACAGTTAAAAAGCAGTGTCGGAAAATTTTACATTTCTTAAAGCGTTACATTTTCAGCAGTATATGTCTTAACACTAAGCTATCAATTATAGGATTAAGACGAAGCATTAAATCCACGTATAAAGTTAACGAAATAATTGCACCTAAAATAAATGTATGGATAAATGTAATAATGACTGGGGTAATTTACATGCTGCGATAACCTAAAACCTTTACAGATGATACAAAATCCAATGAAATAGAAAGTATCTACTCTGAATACAGCAAACAAGTCGAGCGGGAACTTACATGTAATAATAAATACTATGTGTTGCTTCCAAAGGATCTCCTTTATCAGTATTTATTACTTTTTACTTTAAACCTTCAAGCGGAACTCACGAGCACACAGACTTACGAGATAGAGACAGGGGCTACTATACTCGTCCCAGCAATGGTCGGTGGAATTGAACAGTTTGGTTTGTCAGAAGAAATTGAGGTCCGTATTCGACAGTGTGGTGGTGACACACAGGTGTATCTAAAACCACCATCGGGAAGAATGGCCGCATATTGTATAGGTAACAATTAATGTGTTGTTTATTTTTTTTTGCTTGATGATATTGAGGGTAACCTATTTAAAGTTAACGTACTGAACAAAAAATCATTCGAAGTTATTATAACGCAGCATATGTCCATCCGCTGAATAGCGTATTGTTGTGGGCACGACCAATTTAGTAAACTATTCCAAATTTCACGAAACTAGACGTCCTACTGTGTTTTCATAAGATCTCCAACGGTCTGTCAAAAGTCTGAAGGCATCTTCGGTCATACACACATGTGATAATGTGCCATATTTGGGTACTATCTAAACGATCAAAGAGTCAAAGAATCACAACAGTTTTTGTAGTATGTGTTTTATTAGTGTTACATGTACAATGAACATAAAACGAGTGCCGTGCACAATGGATATAGATCTAACTATTATATTATTTTTTTCAGAGCACAACGTTACAACAGAGCCGTCAAACTATTCAGAAACACATATGCCGTATATATATATGTCTTTAAACTTTACTGAGGACATTGTCGATGGTACGAACATGTTTATTCCAAACATAATAGCTGAATGCCGAACATCAAATATGTATTACGGAAGCGTTTACGTGGACTTACCATATTACGACGATGGATTTTACTATGTCACTGACTGGTAACAACTTCTAATATTCAGACCTACATTTTGCCCGGCACTTAAGCTAATCAAATATGCTACTAAAAGTTAAGTATTTATGTCACTGCTTAGCCGGAAAGAATTTACATTATTGTTCATTATTGTCAGCTCTTTCTAAATTGGGTAAGCTATATTTTCATAAAGGATGGACTTTATATTTTCATGAAATTGTGTAACCTACCACGCCCTCTTACGTCCTCAATTACGGATACACACTGGAGATGTGAAATAGTATGTGAATGGGCACAATAGTTTAAGTTCAAGAACAATGATATACTCTGCAGATGACACATGCTCATTGTTAAGAACCTACTGCATTTAAGTCTTTTAGAATGTGTTTATCTAATAAGCACATGGACGTAAGTAAATCTATACTGACACCAGTAATCACCATTTAATTAGTATTGAATTTGCATCAACAACGTTGACGTAGTACGACAGAATTCAAATAGCATGCAATATATATACGAATACAGCGATAACAACCGTACATTTGCTATAGTTCGAATCATATCCATAGATTTATATTATGTTTTTACTGATCAGGTACATTGATGACAAACACTTCGCTACATATGGTCCATCACGAAAGTGGAATGAATTGAGCCTCTCGGAAATTGACGTTCTGAACGCTGGATATAGAATAGGGCTGAAGGTAAAGTGATATAGTTTTTTCCACGATAACACGTGTCTTGAAGCAAGATGCGTTACACTTCACTTTGTAGCGACTTTTCAACTTCAGAATGATTTTATATCTATGTAATTGCTAGTAATATGAATGAGACAGTTTTCATAAAAACTTCAAGGCAATACCTTATGTGCATTGTAAATGTTACATGCACGTATTAGCATGTTTGCAGATGTCTCTAAAACAGATGTAAACACTTTAATGTTTGAGTGGTAAGTTTATTTACATAATGTTGCCATGTTAACTTCCTTCATATCATCCGGTCATATACCATGCCTTGTATATTTTAGTTGCAATGTTCAGTTAAAGTTTCCGACACTGCTTTTGGACAATGGTCGTCGCCACATTTTAGTGCCGCGGTTGAAACAGGTGTTTCTCAGGTAACTTTACTAAATATTGATTCTTCCTAGAAAGATTAACCGTATTTCATAGGCACCATCTTAACTAGCTGTTCTCATATACTGCCTTTGCTTCATAAACGTATGTGGTCCGTTAATGTAAATGCTTACAGCAAGATAAAAATAAGGACAGTAACGCAATATTATGGAACACATTTGTGTCCGTTGCAATATGCTTGTACTGAGCTTTTTCTATAGATCACTGAGACATTCCGTTTTGCCCAGAATATTGCCTAAAACATAGATGCACATTTACAATAAAATGTGTGCAAAACATAAACAGTATTGTAGGGAGCAGCTGCATATTATAGTAAGGACGATTAGTCAGCCATCTTTGTAAACAAAATGCAAATTGAACGGGGTCAAGTGAACCTTTCAACCAAATGCATGATTTAGGTATGAGCAATGTCAACCATAGAGTACATGCCAGTAATTGAACACTCAGTATGTGATCATAATACGTCTATTATAGTTATATGGCAGAAAGTTTGACCTTTATATCCGAAGTGATAACTTGGCTTATTTATTTAGAAATGGTGTATCGTCTGCTCTCGCTGGATAAATGGTCTATTCTATGGACACATATTTCTCACATAAAAACAAAACTTTGAGTACAATTATATCAAAACTTTCGAGTAGAAAGGACACAAGTTCTGCCATATAATTATTATTTCTGATATTATGTTCACATCAATAGCATTGAATATTTGTCACGTACTATATGGTTGACATTGCTCATGTCTCTAAATATGCGTTTGGTTGAACATTTTATCTTGACCGTATCCCACCCATTTTGGATCATGTTTTAAAAGATGTGCGACCAATAGTCCTTAACGATAAATAACATGCACTAGTTGCGCAATACGGTATTATATATGTTTTGTATATAGGTACTATTTCAGAAAACTAAAAAAATATAGTTTATGACCAGAAAAAAATGCGTTCGCCTAAATGAATGATCCCAAAAACGTTCAGTTTTACTATTTCATTACCCTATATTTTAGGAGTACTTCTCCATCGGGGACCCAGGCTCCGGATCTTTCCTCCAACAGCCGTATACCAGTACTCCTCTTGGCTGTGCCACTAAGGTAACAGGTGAGGCCTTGAATTGCACAATGAAGTTTGATGTCATAGATGAACACGGTGAATCAATTTGTAACCAAGGTCCATCTCAGACCGAACGCCATTATTTATGCGGTCGCGCTTTAATGGGGGTGACCAAGCCAGGATGGGAACAGATGCTCGAATTAAATAACGGTTGGAGTAGTTGGAGTTTGAATTCCAGACAAATCGACTACCCAAATGGCTCTTTATTTTATGACAATATTGGTACACATGTTCAGACGTTTGCCGAGGAAGATCATAAAGCAAGTAATATGTTAAAGGTGAAGTTTCAACATTCTACAGATACCGGTCATCGAATATGGAGTGGATACATTTTACCAGATATGAATGTAAGTACTTCAACCTTTCAAGTTGATGCAAATGTACTGCTGTAATTAATATTTCATCCATATTTTGGAAATTAATGAGTGGACCGTTTTATTTTAAAGATAGTGTTTGTAAAATCAAAGTTACTATAACCTTGTAGCTTGTTTGTGTAACATTTCCTTTGATGAATGCAAGGATTAAATCGTTTAGTTGAAGGTAACTAAAGGGGCGTGACTATACCGTACTACAACTACCAGTTAGAGGAAGTCAGAATTCGGTCACTCCTACGTCGCCGTGGTACTAAAAAGAGTATGAGAGTTAACATTTGGAAACGACCGAACACGGCACATACGAAATATTACCAGTCTCGGTTTGATTGTTCGTGAACGGTCGTGAAATATGCTAACTACCGTTCACGCACTCTAGCCCCGGGTTCAGCAGAACTCAATATTTATAAAAGTACACGACGCTACAAAAAAGATCGAGTCTGTCTCAGCTTGTTGGTTATTTAAACACCTCCATGGGCTATGCCTAGCTCAGTGTTTAAATAAATCAACTCGCTGAGACCAGACTCTATCTATCACTTATATCCGGAACCTGGCGATGAGCAATCTGTGTTACTGTATCACTCCAGTGTTAGTGTTTGCTGGTACATGTACATATAGTAATTCCAACTTAGACGAAGTATGCTTTTTAACTAAAAATCGTTTTATTCTTATAATACTTCAAATTAACAATGCATGTGTATCGCGCTTGGCAATTGCATACTTGCATGTGTTAGGTTTTTGCTGTTTCCATAACTGTGTCATGGATTGAAAGTAAATGTTGATACTACTTCATTACTTAAACATACTTCAGGTAATATCTCGCATTGCATAGCACAGTTGTTGTCGTATTTCAAGAAATCAGTCTTAAATAAAAACGTGTCAACCTATCCTTGCATGCTTATTAGCAATGCTATCGCAATGCGTAATATCAAGTATCCCCTTTTCTTGCATTTCAATGAAAATTGAGCTGTTACGTCTCGTCACCAATGTTTAGATCAGCATAAATATACAGCTGTCAGTGACTGGATGTTTTGATCTTTATTTAAAATTTTTCTCTCGGTTTCAAAATAGCGTTGTCGCCCCTTAAATTTCACGGACAGTAAAGTTGAACTAATATTAGATAATGCATCATTTTATCGTAACTGTATATTATACTTTTCAATCGTAGATACTGTTTTTACTTAAAGTCCGCAAGAGACATTTGTTGATGTGTCGTCTTTCTTCAATATTTTTTTTTTTTGTTAGAGAATATAACTTGGTGGGGATATCTTTATTTACTCTGTCCCGTTTTTCATTTTGGATAATAGTACGGTAAGAGTGAGATTTGCTGAACTCTGGAAACTGGTTTAAGTCCCCATCGGCATTTTTGCCATTGACCGTTTCAGTGCGATAGCCCCATTGTTTATGGTGTCATATCTTGCTTTGTATTCATCTTTGTAAGTATTGTTTGTTTCTGTGCGTCTTCTTTGGTTGACCCTGGTCCTAGAAGTTCCTTTACGACTTTCATATCTATAATCATATATTTAAACAGCAATAATAGACACAGTGACATTGATAGTGTTTACAGTTCTGTAAGGTGGATAAGACGTTGGCTTTAGGGCTACATAACTCTGCCCAGTGTGTGTTCGCTATCTGGTGAGGGCATGGTGGAGGCATGTCGGATGGGAAACATTATTCCCATTTCATCTCCCTGAATAACCTTATAGTTTGTGTTAACGGAACACCAAAACCCATTTAATTGATTGGATATTTTTGGGAAAAAAATTGTTTCTGTTATTATAACAGTATGTTATATATTAGTATATAGAGGCACTTTTAATAGTGCATCTACTGTCAACACTAATCAGCACTTTTATGTTTAGACAAATAGTGTCGTAATCTCCGTCTTTTATGAAGTCGCAAATTTCGTAACAGCTATTACATATGTTACATATGTATATATATATATGTTCTAATAGCAAATGTACCGGTTGTATGTTATATAAAGTCAAATAAGTCAGCTAATAACAATACTAATAATAATAATAATAATAATAATAATAATATCTTTATTTCAAGAGTATTACTGCTAGCCAGTCTAACAAATGGTCCCCAAACAATACAGAATATATGTACAGTATATAAGAACGTGATTAAAACAATGGTACCTAAAAGAATAATGTCTAGCAAATTCATATTTTTTTCTAAATTTTAATATTTAAGATAAATTAATTAAAACACAACTGCTTTAAAAATGATGGTACATATTAAAATTAATCAGTATTTTGCGTTTAAGAATATACACTATTAAGAATAATGTTACTGATTTTAAGATAATGATGTCACAAGGTATACATTCATGAAAGAAATGTACTAGTTCATATAAGTGACATTATTGCACATATATACTTCAGCTATTGCACTGTAAATGATAATTGTCGACACAATATCCACAAAAAGAACTGACCGTTTCGGAAGTGTAATCAGTTTAAGTGACCCATTTGTATATCACTCTCAAGATGTTACTGGGTAAACCATACCCTCTGGCAGAATGTGAGAGATAGTGAAATACTGCCACTGTAACAAAATATACAAATAGTGTATAACACATCGTTTAGATGATGTAATGTGTACGTTTTCGGTTTTAGAAAACATATTTTAATATATATTCGTGTGAATTATGTATTCATGTTTGGCGATTGGTTAATTGTAAATATATGATAACATTAAAATGCTTAAGATACGTGTACTAGTGTTATAAGCAAATACAAATACAATCGCAAAATGGGTAGATATACTCATTCTTGTAAAGATTAAAAGGTATCTGATGTAAACACAAGCAAGCTTTTACGCAAGCGTAAAATAGCTGCCGAGAGAAAATAGCATTATATCTTGGTAGAAACTGGCAAGAAAGTTTAACATAATAACAGATCAAGTTACGTGTGTTAAAACAATATTTAAAAAAAAATGTTGCCACGAGGGCGTAAACATGCCACGACCGTTTTTACTTTCTTCCCAATTTCTACCATCAGTTCTTCCTACCAAACATTTTAAATCAAGGTGGACAACGTTCTGGTCATATCCTTGACATGCGTTACATATTGATTATATATTCACCTTTGTAGCACGACATGCTAGAATTACACATCAGCATATAAATACAATTGTTCACCTGTAAGGGATGCGTGTGCGTTAGCGTGTGCATCACAACACAATAAACTCTTCATTGCTACCATGTGTAATTATAAGATTGCCTTATCAAAGCGAAAAACTCAAAGAAACTGTTCAACAATTATTTTATTATTAAATCAAATTATTCATGGAATTTTGTATTTAGAAATTTTGAAATGTTGAATTTTGAAATTTTGGAATTTTGAATTTTGAAATTTTGAAATTTTGGATTTTGAATTTTGATTAAATTTTGAAATTTTGAATTTTTGAAATTTTGAATTTTGAGAAATTTTGAATTTCGAATTTTGAATTTTGAAATTTTTGAATTTTGAATTTTTGAAATTTGGAATTTTGAAATTTTGAATTTTGAGAAATTTTGAATTTTGAAATTTTTGAATTTTGAATTTTGAAATTTAATATTGAATTTTGAAATTTTGAATTTTAATTTTGAATTTTACAATTTTGAATTTTGAAAACTCAAAGAAACTATTCATTACTACCTTACCATGTGCACTCAAAGAAACTATTCATTACTACCTTACCATGTGCAAATAGTAAAGTAATATAAGAGTCTGCTGCCTTCGGCAGCAGAATGACACCATGAACAATTTGGCAGCGGTAAAGTGATCACTAAATTGATAACTTGAAGAGAAAACTCGCCAGCACAACTTACAAACTCGACTGAGCTGAATTCGTTAATTACATTCAAAATTAAATTAATGTTTGTTATTAATTAATGACTATTGCAGTTGTATGTTCAACGTGGAGACTTGCAAATCGTAAACTGTCAACTGACATCGACTACCGGGGGGATTCCAACAGTTACTTCATATAACGGCACGGCATCATGGAGGTAAACACTAGTATTTTTAATTGTATTCAAATACTAATATTTATAACTACTATTACTACTACATGTACTACAACTACTACTTCTACAACTGCTTCTGCTGCTGATATGCTACTTCTACTGCCACTACCACTACAACTACTACTACTACTACTACTGCTACTGTCGCTACTGCTGATATGCTACTACTACAACTACTACTACTACTACTGCTGCTGTTACTACTACTACTACTACTACTACTACTACTATTATTACTACTACTACCACTACTTCTACTACTACTACAACTACTACTACTATTACTGATACTGTTTATATGCTACTATTACTAATACTACAACTACTACTGCTGCTGCTGATATGCTACTATTACTACTACTACTACTACTACTACTAATACTATTACTATTACTATTACTACTACTATTACTACTACTACTATTATTACTACTCTACTACTACTATTACTACTACTACTACTACTACTACTACTACTGCTTTTGCTGATATGCTACTACTACAACTACTACTACTGCTGCTACTGCTGATATGCTAATATTACTATTACTACTATTGCTGCTACTGCTGATATGCTACTACTTCTACAACCACTACATGTGCTTCAACTACTACTACTACTACTACTACTACTACTACTACTACTATTCCTGCTGCTGCTGATATGCTACTACTACTACTTCTACAAACACTACGACTACTGTTGCTGCTACTACTACTTCCACTACTACAATTACTAATACATGTGCTACAACTTCTACTACTACTGCGGCTTCTGCTGATATGCTACTTCTACTATTACCACTACTAATACTACTACTACTACTACTACTGCTGCTACACATGTACTTCAACTACTACTAAATGTACTACTACTCCTACTACTATTACTGCTACTATTACTGCTACTACTACTACTACTACTACTACTACTACTACTGCAGCTACACATGTACTTCAAATACTACTTAATGTACTACTACTCCTACTACTATTACTACTACTACTACAACTACTACTACTACTACTGCTGATGCTACTACTACTGCTTCACATGTACTTCAACTACTACTAAATATACTACTACACCTACTACTATTACTGCTACTACTACTACTACTACTAATACTACTACTACTACCGCTACTGGTGATATGCTCCGACTACTACTACTACTACTACTACTACTACTACTACTACTTCTACTATAACTACTACTACTAATATTACTACTACATGTACTACTACTTCTTGTACTGCTGCTGCTATAACTACTACTACTACTGCTACTACTTCGACTGCTGCTGTTGCTCTACTACTCCTACTAGTATTACTACTACTACTACCACTACGACTACTGTTGCCGCTATTACTACTATTGCTAATACATGTACTACACCTTCTACTACTACTGCTGCTGCTTCAGCTGCTACTACTCCTACGGCTACAACTACTACTAATACATGTACTACAATTACTGATACTACTACTACTACTGATGATTCTACTACTACTACTACTACTACCACTGCTGCTGATTTTGATATGCTACTGCTACTACTACTACTACTACTGTTACTAATACTACTACAACTATTCTACTGCTGCTGCTGCTACTACTACTACTACTATTACTACTACATGTACTACTACTACTACTACTACTACTACTACTACTACTGCTGCTGCTATACTACTACTACTAGTCCTACTACTGCTGCTGCTACTACTACTACTACTACTACTACTACTACCACTTCTAGTGCTGCTGCTGCTACTACTACTACTATTACTGATACTATTACTGCTGCTACTACTAATACTACTATTACTACTACATGTACTACTACTACTACTGCTACTACTGCTGTTGCTATACTACTACTACTACTACTACTACTGCTGCTGCTAGTACTACTACTACTACTAATACCACTTCTAGTGCTGTTGCTGCTACTACTTCTACTATTACTACTACATGTACTACTACTACTACTGCTACTACTGCTGTTGCTATACTACTACTACTACTACTACTACTACTACTACTACTGCTGCTGCTAGTACTACTACTACTACTAATACCACTTCTAGTGCTGTTGCTGCTACTACTTCTACTATTACTACTACATGTACTACAACTACTAGTGCTACTGCTGATGCTGCTACTAATACTACTACTACTACTACATGTACTACAACTAAAACTACTACTACTACTGCTGATGCTACTACTACTACGTCTAATACTACTACTACTACTACTACTACTACTACTACTACTGCTACTACTAGTGCTATTGCTTCTATACTACTGCTACTAGTATTATTACTATTACTACTACTACTACTACTATAATTACTACTACATGTACTACAACTACTACTACTACTATTACTACTGCTGATGCTACTACTCCTACTACTACTTCTGCTACTGCTGCTAATATGATGTTGCTACTCTACTGCTTCTACTGCTGCTGCTATTACTACTACTACTACTACTACTACTGATGCTGCTGCTGCTGCTGCTACTACTATTACTACTACTACTACTACTACTACCAGTACTACTACTGTTGCTGCTACTACTACTACTAATACTACTACTACTTCTACTACTACTACTACAAATACTACTGTTTCTGCTGCTGCTAATATGCTACTACTTCTACTACTACTACTACTACTACTACTACTACTACTACTTCTACTACTACTATTGCTGATATGCTACTACTACAACTACTACTACTACTGCTACTGCTGATATGCTAATATTACTATTACTACTAATGCTGCTACTGCTGATATGCTACTACTTCTACTACCACTACATGTGCTTCAACTACTACTACTACTATTACTACTACTACTACTACTACTACTATTCCTGCTGCTGCTGATATGCTACTACTACTACTTCTACAAACACTACGACTACTGTTGCTTCTACTACTACTTCCACTACTACAATTACTAATACATGTGCTACAACTTCTACTACTACTGATGCGGCTTCTGCTGATATGCTACTTCTACTATTACCACTACTAATACTACTACTACTACTACTACTGCTGCTACACATGTACTTCAACTACTACTAAATATACTACTACTCCTACTTCTATTACTGCTACTACTACTACTACTAATACTACTACTACTACTGCTACTGGTGATTTGCTCCTACTACTACTACTACTAATATTACTACTACATGTACTACTACTTCTTGTACTGCTGCTGCTATAACTACTACTACTACTACTACTATTACTACTACTGCTGCTGTTGCTCTACTACTTCTACTAGTACTACTACTACCACTACGACTACTGTTGCTATTACTACTATTGCTAATACATGTACTACACCTTCTACTACTACTGCTGCTGCTTCAGCTGCTACTACTTCTATGGCTACAACTACTACTACTACATGTACTACAATTACTGATACTACTACTACTACTGATGATGCTACTACTACTACTACTACTACTACTACCACTGCTGCTGCTTTTGATATGCTACTGCTACGACTACTACTACTACTGTTACTAATACTATTACAACTATTCTACTGCTGCTGCTGCTACTACTACTACTACTATTACTACTACATGTACTACTACTACTACTACTACTACTACTACTACTACTGCTGCTGCTATACTACTAGTACTAGTCCTACTACTGATGCTGCTACTACTACTACTACTACTTCTACTACTACTACTACTACCACTTCTAGTGCTGTTGCTGCTACTACTACTACTATTACTACTACATGTACTACAACTACTAGTGACACTGCTGCTGCTGCTACTACTACTACTACTAATACTACTACTGCTGCTACTACTATACTACTATTACTACTACATGTACTACTACTACTACTGCTACTACTGCTGTTGCTATACTACTACTACTACTACTACTACTACTACTACTACTACTACTACTGCTGCTGCTAGTACTACTACTACTACTACTACCACTTCTAGTGCTGTTGCTGCTACTACATCTACTATTACTACTACATGTACTACAACTACTAGTACTACTGCTGATGCTGCTACTACTAGTACTACTACTACATGTACTACAACTAAAACTACTACTACTACTGCTGATGCTACTACTACTACTACGTCTACGTCTGCTGCTGTTGCTGATATGCTACTACTACTACTACTACTACTACTGCTACTACTACTACTAATACTGCTACTACTAGTGTTATTGCTGCTATACTACTGCTACTAGTACTATTACTATTACTACTACTACTACTATAATTACTACTACATGTACTACAACTACTACTACTACTATTACTACTGCTGATGCTACTACTCCTGCTGCTACTTCTGCTACTGCTGCTAATATGATGTTACTACTCTACTGCGTCTACTGCTGCTGCTATTACTACTACTTCTACTACTACTGCTGCTGCTGCTGCTACTACTATTACTACTACTACTACTACTACCACTACTACTACTGTTGCTGCTACAACTACTACTACTACTACTACTACTACTACAAATACTACTGCTACTGCAGCTGCTAATATGCTACTACTTCTACTACTACTACTACTACTACTACTACTACTACTACTACTGCTACTGCTGATATGCTACTACTACAGCTACTACTACTAC
>JAWPHD010000168.1:160000-187500 GCA_037043455.1 Cyrtodaria siliqua | reverse complement strand
GTTTCTGCTATATAAGAGCCAAATAATCTTGTACAGGCATCTTGTTTTGTAGCAGTAATCAATGCAAGAATATTCGTAACCATCTTGTAAAATATAAATTTAAGTATATTGACATTAATAAATTCAGTTTGATTTCAATTATAGTCAATTTGTTGTTGAGGTGTACTGCGTGGTGTAAAATTGTCATTGTGAAATAATAAAACTTGTCACGCGTGTTGACTAGACTGTTTCTTGGGAATGACCTTGATCTCCGACTTGTTTAACACAGTTTACATTCGCCAGTTATTGGAAGATAAATTATTTCCTGCATATCATATTAATTTCCATAACATAACTCCTATTGTAATTCGTGTCTCACACCCATTTCATAGTATATTGTATATACGCATGTGTAATACGACGATTTTGGGCATGAAATATAATACAGATGCAACACTACTCAAAGTTCCTCTATGTACACCTTATATATAGATTAAATTTACATTACTGAAACTATATTATTGATTAGAATTTCATCCGGATCCAAGTCGGTCATACACTTGTTATTCACCAAAAACTCATAATAATAAATACAATTAATACCAATCAGTTTTTAATTATTTAAAAGTGGCGAAAAACTGCCTGTTTAAAGAAATAAAATACGAACTATGATATCCAACGTTGTTTGAAATGATATGACTATGCCACAGGACATTTTTGTGTTTACTGAAAGGATGTTTTGACGCCAGGCGACGTCTTGGTACTAAAGTTTGTCTGTCGTCGTGGCGTTTTTTAATCAACCACGTTTTCGCACATTGACAAAAATGTCATTTGAAAAAATATTTTAAACTCGTCCACAGATTTATTGTTACGATTTATGAAAAACGTATCGCAATCCAAATCAATCTGATATGGAATGGGAACTGGTTTAATATCCAAATACCCGCGTCTACTCATGTGCTGGAAATTATAATCTTACACACGAGGTTAGCCGGTTTTGATAGGTACTGTCCAATTCTCGGTATATCTATTTTAATCGAGATAGACACGTTTTCAAATAACCGTAATCGATAATATATATAAGTCCTTGTTTTTTTTATTATCATTCTGTTTCACATAATTGTATCCCTTGCGTTTGATTGTTATTTTGAATGGTGTTTTACGTTATTTAGAGCACATGATATACCTTATATAACGGTCGAATGTTTTGTATTAGAGGCAGTCCACCCAGATATACCGCCTGCCATTCTCTAGACTAGACACATTCTGACTGGATGTATGCTTTACTTAAAGAAGTGTGTGTATACTGTATGCGTTATAGAACATACGTCGAATCCATAGACAATGGATATAAACTGAATATGTCTTTGTGTTCATTTTTAGTGGCATGGAAGGTGTACAACTACAGACAGTTGGTGAATACATCCTTTTCAGAAGCAAGCGTGTTCCGTTTGAGGCAAGTTTCTTTTTATTGCTTTTAGCGGAATTACATTGATGCATATAGGTTAAATGTAGGCTTCCGCAATGATATACTGAGGGATTTTTTTTTAAAATGAAATAATACTGTATACAAAGATATACTGACAATTTGGGACTATACGGGCTTGACCCCTACGTTCATTTATTCGCTACGTCATTACGATGTTCGACTGTTATTGATGTGCATTTAATACAATATACAGTAGTTTCTTGATTTTACAGTCAAAACATTATTATATCAATTTGCAGAATCAACCAATATTTTTGTAAACGAAAACATAGTCATCAATAGTAACATATACGTATTGATTTGAAATTAATATCACATTATTGCATGTGTGTTTCTCTGATAAATGTGTTCGATACCATACATATTATACGTACGATTACCTGTTACCTGAGGTGTCTGCCAAACAATAAAATAAAGCTTCTTTTACATTAAACAAACAATCAGTTCAATAGCCAGACTGTATAAGGTGCACGCTTTTGTCTATGACTGAAATATCCGAGAAATATCCGAGAAAGAACAAATTGCAAATCAAATCTATCACGAGGCTTTAAACTTATGCGATTATAATTGGTTTTAACGCAAACAATTAGTGCTGGCATATGCAATTCATACTGCAAAGGTGATCCAGTTGAAGCAAAAACTGGTAATTCAAGAACTACGCTTCCTAGCACCGGTTAGATTCATGCTGAAGAATGATTCGTTCTAGGTTACATAATTGTTTCATTTTAGCTAATGGACTGAATATACCTAAGAAGACATAGTATTCTAATCTAAGAAGACATTTAATGCTAAAGGAGACATAACAGTTGCGTTTATTTAAGTGTGACTCAAATGTGAATAACACCTTTTGGACACTCGACATATTCTATGATAGACATATATCACACATATGTGATTAATAAATCTTATATTTGAATATTGTGATATATGCACGTGTGTATATATTGAGATATACGATTGTGTACATTATACTGTATCTATCTTTACCTACTAATTTTGGAAAAAATGAACATTCTAAGTACAATTTGTGATACAAGTATGCAAAAGGTATTTGAAAACAAACAACTTCACTGTAGTATAATGCTATGAAAATTAACTATACATAAGTAAAACATGATTGAAATCAAATTGAAATTCAATCAAATATGACTAATATTTATGTGTATCATTCATTAAGGTCCAAATGAAGACGGAGGAATGCGATTCTGGAGTCTGTATTTGTGCTACAACGTACCGACACGGAAACGATATCTACACTGTCGATAAATGTGGAGGGTTAAACAGAGTTGGACATATCTATGGAGATGGACCAGATATCACATCGCAAGAGATGTTTACGTCAATTCCCATTGATGGCGTAAGCACGTGCTTGGTTTTGTTGCCTTTGTACTATACATGTCTTCCTGATGCTATTCACATAATGCAAAGCATACTTGGATGAGAGTTTCTGCTACAAGAAGTTTGTAGTTCGAACACAGGCGCCAGCACATATAGTAGATGAATTTCATGTTTTCGCATAAATCAGTCTTTCTCTACAACAATTTAACTTTCAACGTCTAAACATCTTCAATATAACTTTGTTTTACGACCGACTGTTAACATTTAACTATTTTCAACAATTATTTGGCTGCTAAATACAGAATGAACGCTTATGTGTCTGTAACATGTTAATGCATGGTCTTTTATTATGTAATATATAGGGTATGGTCACATGCCGTTGGTTGATTTAGATGTTTGAATCAACCAACGAGATGAGACTATAGGCTATATGCTTTGTAGCATGTCCATTTCACCTGATTGTCATAGTCTTACTTCCGGTAACTGCTAGTTAGAGCACAGCAGGCATTCTTACAGGTGTTATTTCGAATTACATTATTTTCAACTGTGCAAGTCCAAAGGAAATGTCAGCGTCCATGCTTCAAGTTCGAAATACAAAACTGTTGATACAAACAAAACATTTAGTATGAACTGTCGTAGTTATTTGTTAAGATTAAGCCATCAAAATATCAAATTAAATTAATTCATTTAGGTTAAGGGACATTTAAGCATGTATTAACATCCGTAATAGACATTTCATATCATGCTAATTATTTTACACAGCTAAATCGAGTCAATTTAAACGTGATAAACGGGATGAATTTGTACATAGAACAACCCCACGAAAATAACTATGGATATGCCTATAACGTAAATTTACATCAAAACAAAGTTGGCATGGAGACATTTGCAGAAGCAGAAGGTCTATGTGCTTTCACAACAGAAGGATACAGGAGCCGCACGGGTACCATATTATCTGATATGGATGAGTTTGCACAGAGCTGGAAGTAAGTCACTAAATGTAATGTTTCATTTTACTGACGTGTACATGTATGTATTTATAGTGTGTCCAAATTTCAAAATTATAGAATATGATTATGTGGTGTGCATTTGTTGAACATGGAGCAACTCTAAGATTCTAAAAAATGGTAAAAGTAAATTTGAATGCATCAGTGATAGATATGATGTGTACTTTATTAAAATTAGCCACAAAGATAAATCCATTAACCTGTTTAATAGTTGGAAAACTTAATCAATGATGAAGAGATTTTTTAATTTCGAATTTTGAATATTATTCCATAACAAATATTCAGAATGTACTTTTATTTATTTACACTGTAAATTTGATTGCTGAAGACAGTATATTAGCGAGGTTGTGTACTCTTAAAATCGATTTAAGCTAACCGGTTGGCGATACAGAACACTGACCATTCCAAGTAGGTTACATTGTCTTCACCACTCTTTCTATTGTGTATTGTCTTTTTCATTGAATAGTTAATTTGCTCTTTGTTTGTGGTACTGTGCGGATCAACGGTGTCATTGCGTTTTTGAGCTATACGTTTGGGTGCAATGTTTTCTATATGACCATTTTTCTCATTCAATAGTTCATCATATTATACATTTCCCGTGAAAAGCACTTTCTTGACTTTGAACATCATATAATATCTCCTTGTAACTAATAAGAATGTATTAAAGCAGTTATTCTCATAAATCACTCCTGTATGAAGTTAGTCGTATATATACTATGGGGACATTCGGTTTTCTAGTATTTACACGAGCTTGGCCTTTTGAAGCAAAAACATACTATCGCCTGTTGTCATTGTAGCTCAAAATTGTCGTAATTAAGCATCGATGAAGAACCATCCTTTAGTGTGTGAACATGACTTAAGTATTTCACTTTGTTGCATAACATACTAAACGAACAAATGTGGACTCATGTGGACCCTCACACGTTACGGCTTTATGTTACGTATAATATCATTCATTGTTACACCCAGTATGCTTTATGTAATGTATAACTGAAACCATATTATTATATAATGGCTACATTGGCCAAGCATTACTTATTAAGAAGTTTCCATGAACTATTAAATTGAACTCTCTCAAACTCAACTCAACCATATCACACCAAGTACTTTTTCCTGTCTTTATTCATATAATGCTTGTAGCAGTTTATCATTTAGAAAATGAAATAGATGCTTCGGTCATTTGTTGAACATTCTAAAACATTCTAAAATCATTCTGAGATTGATATAATACCTTTGCAATCAGAAACATTGTCAAATGAATACTCCTATTCGAATCAATTATGACTTTGTCATACAATATTAATTATATACGGCGTGTTTTTTTCCATGTTCGTAGGATTCCAGCAGAAGAAAGTCTACTCAATCCTAAAACTCACATAACATATTCGTGGAAGGAGGAATTTTACATGTGTAACTGCCCCAACAGTACGGAAGATATACCTGAAATGGTCGTCACTTATCCAGGTCCATTCTTCTCAACCAGAAATATTCACACTGGCGTTTTAAAATGCACACTCGAAAACTTATGTTTTGAAAAGCACGACGGTAACACAGGTAAGCACGAATATATATAAATCATAAATGTGTTCAATTAAATATGTATGATATAGTCATACAACATTCATGATATAGTCATACATCTTTAGACCACCTTTGTATTAATCTATAAGCGATATAACTTTTAGAAAAACGTATGAAAGGAAAAATCGGGAAATCGTAGATAAATACAAAACAATATTGCAGTCCCGGTTTGATTGAACGGTAATGAAAAGTGCTTGATACCGTTCACGCCCTCTATCCCTGAGTTGAGCAAAACTCAATATTTAAAATGCCAATAGCACAGAAATGTGAACCATCTCGGAGAAGGTATGCATATCACGGTGAACATGGAACCTTCATTGAGGTGTTTTACACACCATTGAATACACAGCAAAATTCGCTTAAACGCTAACCAGAAAGTGCATTTTTATATCAACAAAACGCAAGGTCCATACCAGTATTAGATTAGTGGAATGTCCTTGAACTAAATATAAGCTAAATATAAACAGGGCTGATATCAATTCATGATACGTTGCACCAGTATGCATTTTCTAAGGAAAGGGAATGCTCAGAAAAGGAAATAAGCTTTATTTATTTGAATATATTGGCTTTAAGTAATAAGGTCTTAAACTAAGTGCTGTTGATTTACTTTCCTTTAAAATTGATATATCGACACGTTAATCCAAACGTTAAAACACATGACTAGTGTCTTCACAGGCTATGTTTGGTTATGACACATATTCATGTAAGAGCACATATTTTAACTAACCCACATAACCTTGGTTCTAATGTAATACATACTGAAAGGGGGATCCATTGAAAGAAACAAACACAAACATGAGATAAAGGTAGTCTACATGTACAATAGCAGACTCGGTTTTATTGAGTCTGTTCATGAGAGGTAATTCTAGTGAAAAACTGTCACGCCTCCTAGCAAGGTTTAATCGATATTCTACTTTAAAGCACACACATTAGGCTTGATGATCCCAAAGGACCAGAACATAATAACACTAGTCTACTGAGTTTTAGTCGGGGCAACTTTATACGGCCGTAAAACAGCACTAAACAAACGCCAGTGTGAATGTCAATCAATACTAACAAGGGGATCCATTGGAAGCAAAAACACAAACAAGAGATAAAAGAAGCAGACTAGGTTTCATTGAGTCTGTTTATGAGAGTTAATGTCTATTGGAACACCTGTCATGTCTCCTAGCATCGGCCTAAGCGATATTCTACTTTAAATCCACAAAGATTGGATGTTGTACATTTGTATCAGTACTAAATGTGTAAATATGTATTGAAATTGATAAGATAATAAGCATCTTGCACCATTTTAAATATGATATTAAATGATAGGCACATGTATGACGCTAAACGAAACAACAAATAACACGTCGAGTGAAAGTCAATATTTGGTATTCGATCAAAGAAAATATCAAGTTAATTGAACAAATCATATAATGATGTAAATAATGAGATTTCATGATACATGAAGACCAATCAGGCTGATTCATGTTTCATTCCAGCCTTTTGCTCTCCGAAATGTGCCAACAATGGACAGTGTATTTACGATGCTGTACTTGACATAAACACGTGCAATTGTTCGAATACAAACTTCACTGGTCCAACATGCAACGAAGGTAATACTATACAAATATATGTCTTGTTTATATTGCAATAGCTGGTGAAATAAATATTTATATATGACCATACATCCAAAGTATATACTTATAAACATAAATATGGATATAAAAATCCAACAGGAAAAGCAGCATTCAAGGATGACAGTCAACACGCAGAAACAAAGAACAAATTTAAAGATGAATAAAAGGCCAAATAAGACATCACAAACACAAAAGGGTTGACAATAGGGCTACCGCCTTGGAACGGTCAGTGGCAAAAAAGGCCGTTGGGGGTTAAGTTCCGTCTGCGTATTAAGAGCAACACATTTATTCCGTTAATTCATTTTTGCATACATATTGCACTATAAGTTCAGAGTAGACTGAAATGGACATTTGACGTGTAATACTATCTAGGTTGTGGTAAGGAATATCATATGTTATGTTTTATGTTCGCAAAATCAACAAGATATTGTTCCACAATAATGTATACCAAAATCATTTTCTATAGATTTTGATAAAAGAAGCATACGTTCAGAAACACACTATCAAATTAACTGTAGAAAGTGTTGAACTACATGTTACGCGTATTGTTAGTCCATGCACAATGTTACACACAATATATCAGTTAAACAATGACAATTACAAACATTATCATTGGTTTTGGCACGTTATGTATTTAACTTAAAAAACAATGTATGCATGAAACGCATTAGACACTATGTATATATGCAATAATGTAGACTTGAAGTAATTCATTTTCTCTCTTTCTTTTTTCTTCGACACAAACATTGCGATGTGTTTCACTAACACAATACGGGACTATGCCACCAATCTGGGAAACGTCAAATCGATACATCCCTCAAGGTTGTACAAAATCAAAGATATTTAACCCAGCGGCCCTTTTTGTCACTGACCGTTTCAAGACGATAGGCATATTGCCAACCCTTTTATGATTGTGATGTAATATTTTGCATTTTAATCACCTTTGTATGTGTTGTTTGTTTATGTGCGTGATTTCTGTTGACTGTGTTCCTTGAATGCTGCGTTTTCATTTTATATTCGATATAATTCTCAGAAACAATCTAAAGTTCCAAACTCATATAACTAATTATTGTTGTTAATACATTTATTTGCGTGGTCTTCGGGAGTATATACACCATGCGGCGCACTCGTTGTAGTTAATGCATGTTTATATTTGGTGTATTTTTAGCTGTGTGCTCTCCGGCGTGTACCAACAATGATATATGTATTGATGATGCTGACTTTGGTGTAAACATATGCACAGAAGGTAAACTATATATTAGCGATTTCTGTAAAATTAAAGTTGATCCACACGAAAGTATACCGATTGTTATAGTAGTGTAAAGCTATCATGTGTAAGTAGTGTAAACCTATCACGCATACGTACTGCAAATCTATCATGTACATATAGTGTAAAGCTATCTAGTATAAGTAGTGTAAAGCTATCATGTGTCAGAAGTGTAAACCTATCATGCTTAAGTAGTGTAAATATATCATGCTTAAGTAGTGTAAATATATCATGCTTAAGTAGTGTAAAGCAGTCATGTATAAATAGTGTAAACATATCTTGTATAAGTAGTGTAAACCTCGCTTGTATAAGTATCTAAAAGGCTATCATGTGTAAGTAGTGTACATCTAAGGCTATCATGTATAAGTAGTGTCAACCTAGCATGTATAAGTAGTGGTAGCCTATCATGCATTAGTAATGTAAACATAGCATGCATAAATAGTGTAAACATAGCATGTATAAATAGTGTAAATCCACCATGTATAAGTAGTGTAAACATAGCATATATATATGGTGTAAATCCACCATGTATAAGTAGTGTAAATCCACCATGTATAAGTAGTGTAAACATAGCATGTATAAGTAGTGTACACATAGCATGTATAAGTAGTGTACACATAGCATGTATAAGTAGTGTAAACATAGCATGTATAAGTAGTGTAAACATAACATGTATAAGTAGTGTAAACATAGCATTAATAGTAGTGTAAACATAGCATGTATAAGTAGTGTAAACATAGCATGTATAAGTAGTGTAAACATAACATGTATAAGTAGTGTAAACATAGCATGTATAAGTAGTGTACACATAGCATTAATAGTAGTGTAAACATAGCATGTATAAGTAGTGTAAACATAGCATTAATAGTAGTGTAAACATAGCATGTATAAGTAGTGTAAACATAGCATGTATAAGTAGTGTAAACATAGCATGTATAAGTAGTGTACACATAGCATTAATAGTAGTGTAAACATAGCATGTATAAGTAGTGTAAACATAGCATGTATAAGTAGTGTAAACATAGCATGTATAAGTAGTGTACACATAGCATTAATAGTAGTGTAAACATAGCATGTATAAGTAGTGTAAACATAGCATGTATAAGTAGTGTAAACATAACATGTATAAGTAGTGTAAACATAGCATGTATAAATAGTGTAAACATAACATGTATAAGTAGTGTAAACATAGCATTAATAGTAGTGTAAACATATCATGCATAAGTAGTGTAAACCTATCATGTAGAAGATGACTTTTTGCTGCAACACCCCAAGTAGAAACATACCGCATCTGCCACGGTCCTGCAAAGCCGCTGTATTATGCTATTGTCTTTAACGACTTGAAATACTATCTAAGTAAATCTGAAGGAGTAATATACATAATAGGAATTCATTACAGTTTACTTATGTATGTTTGGTTTATTTCAGCTGTTTGTACACCTGCTTGTGCCAACAGTGGAGTCTGTAAGCGTGATTATGAATTAGGTGCAAACAAGTGCGATTGTTCGAATACAACCTTTTCCGGAGCAACATGCACCGAAGGTAAATTATGCATAGGTGTTTCATTAATAATTGTGGCTTAACTGACAGGCGGGATCTGTCCCTTTATATCCGATAATAGCTACAATAAACATGTTCTGCTATTCCAAACTATATTTGCTCATTAACAACATTATTGAAACAAGATGTAAATAAAATAAGGGTTCATGTTTGTCAACATCTTAATAAACATTGCTGTTTTAGTAATTCGGTAACCTTTTCTTCACCACTCACTGTGTTGTGAATTGCAATCTGCAATAAGGATGAGTAACTTAATTTACCAACGATGCAAGTTTATTTCCCCATGATACTATTGGTAAATCTACATGTGTTTACATTGTACATGACATAAATATGAATAGTGACAGTAGCTCTTAAATAATGTGCAATCATGTGTATTTAATATTTCATAACAGCTGTTTGCAAACCGGCATGTGACACCAATGGAATCTGTGTCCACGACTCTCTGTTTGGGGTGAACAAGTGCGAATGCTTCTTCCCAGGAACACCATGTCAAATACCAGGTACATGAACTGGCATTGGTAGCGTGGTTTTATTACAATGATAAATATTACACTTCGGTAAATTTTAATACACGATTCAGTATATGATGAAGCTAAAGTACCATATACATATAACAATAATAAGCGCGAACATATGATGTTGTTGTGTGATAGCATTACATAGACTTGTTTGTAGGTTGATAATGTCTAGTAATAATTTGTAACTGTGATAATTCATTCCTTTTTGTTTTATTTATATTTCAGCTGTTTGTATTCCGGCTTGTGCCAACTTTGGAATATGTACCTATGATGTATTTGGTAAAAGCATGTGTGATTGCTCGAATACAGACTTTTCTGGAGCAGCATGCACAGAAGGTAAATCTGTGTACATGATTGCCATTGATGAGTATGGATTCATCACTTGTTAAACATCTACAATCTGACTATTAATATTAAGAGAGCTATGTCACAGTATCCACTTTAATACAAATATTCTATACATATTGATCTACGTGTGCCAATTAGTGTCCGTAAAGCTGATTTTAAAATTAATACCAGAAAACTAAAAATATGATCATGTTTATGTAACGTATTATAATTCTTTGTCCATACTTTAGATTACCTAAAGACACCATTTTAAAATAAGATAATGAACATATGCATTTGTTTTAATTGAAAAAAAGTGAAATAAATCAAAAATAAAAACAACAACAAACAAAATACACTTATATTGTACATAATCATTTAAGTTTGTATTATGTGTATGCTATTGAAATGAAAGAGGAAACAACAACACCACATATGGGTTATCATAGAATACATTGAATTTAACTATTATGTACTAGTATTTGAACGAATACACACATTGAGGTTTATATAGACCATTTAAATCGAACTTTATATTGCAGTCCTTGGAGTGTTATGTTCCCGAGACGAACAATGTGCTGCGTTTGATGCAACATTGATTTGTAATCGAAGTGGTATGTGTGCATGCAAACAGGGCTACGTTGAAGTTGGTGGCCTGTGTTCAAAAGGTATATCTTATTTCAATATTTATTATTTTGTCTTTTTGCTTCGTGACTTGAAAATTCTGACATCATCGTATCAATTGACAGCGCATAGTTTTCATTTGACACTATGATCCAATATTTTGGTGGACTTTAACCACCTGGATCAAGTTAACACACCTTTTAACCAGCTGTTATCATTTTATAAAGCTCATCTTACTGGCACATATGCTTAATAAGGTACGACTTTATTTAGAGGTTTTTATTTAATTAATATTGCCTTTTCCGCCTGTTACAAACCGCCTGTTACAAACAGCATAACTGTTTTGAAGCTCATACTCAAGCTTCTGTATTCGTCTTGAAGTTCTACTATTATCATTAACATTATAAAACAGACACGGAGGTATTCCATCAATTCACTATCGTTGTAAATCACTAATTTGTGTTAAACAGCCTTTACTCTTTAAACATTGCCGTCGAAATCATTACTCTCGAAATAAGAAACTTATGGGTCCAATATCCCAAACTAAAATTTGTTTTGGTGATTTTGTTTTCTTGCTAAATATATTACTTTCTCGAGTTCTTGCGACTGTTTACGCTTCGTAGTTAACTTGGCTAAGACATTCATCATGTTTAACAGCGACATATTTAGCATAAAAGTACTTATCTAGCACAACTTCTACTTGTGATGTTATATTCCTATGTTTACTCATGTGAGCTGTAATATTTATTTATTGTAATAGTTTTAGGATCCAACTGCCAGGACATTGCTGACTGTTCCATAATTACACATGCCATGTGTGATTATGGTAAATGTGTCTGTACCACAGCCTTTGCAGAATATGAAGACATCTGCTTACGTAAGTTGAGAAATTTGATATAAAATGACAACATTTACTCGACATTTATACTTGACAAGGTCCGCCTTGACGAAATTATATTGCTGTTAGTAGCCTAAAATTACACCATACTTTAAACTTCCAGCGGCCTTTTTTCCACTGACAGTTCCAAAGCGGTAGGCCTATTTTCAACTCTTTGTGTTTGTGATGTCTTATTTGGCCTTTTAATCATCTTTAAATGTGTTCTTTGTTTCATGAGTGTTTGTGGTTGACTGTGGTCCTTGAATGCTGCTTTTCCTGTTCGATTTGTATATCTATATTTATCTTTCAATCAAGCGTATTGAAATATTCCGAAGACCTAAATAAATGCATCTGCGTTCTGAAACAAATGCAGCAATTGTTCACTCAAACGCACTTTGTTCCTCGAAGTATATTAGGGCGAAAATCATTTAGCTTGTAGTTTTTACAAGACTTTTTTTTATAATTTCGATCACCAAATTAATGGTTATACATTTATTCACCCCGTTATAGGTCTGTGAGGGTCGGGTGGGCCACTCCTCAATAAACAAAGATGTAATATGCATAATGTTCACATATTAACAGTTTTCGAAATATTTAGAAGGAAAAAATGCATATCATGATTTGAAACTGTATAAATGGGGATGTTTTTAATTTCTTTACAATATTCAAAAGAAAATTTAAATTACAATTTTTGTCTCTGCAATCTAAGGGTCTTTCAAAGGAATTTTATTTTTCAAATACACCAGATTGCTGTATGTTCCTTTACATCCTGAAATCATTAAACATTTACGAACTTGTAAGAATATTTATTTTGTTAATTTAATATGCCTTCAAAGAAATGTTTGTTTTTCAAAACCCAGCATATATATATATATATTGTATAAACAATTGTTTAACTTCTATAAATACAATTCTAACATAATTAACGTATGAGTGTTTCCGTTTTTATACCTGATCCACACACCATCTCTGATGAGTTTTCCTACAGTACAGTTGACTGTGTGAAACAAATATGGTGTTATTCAAAATAACTATATAAAGAAAACACAAAATATTTCAATGGAGGTGTGACTCTTCATTATTCAGTGGGAAAAGCGGGAAACATAATTTTACAGATATATTTACACATTTCTTGGGATTTTCCTTTTGATGTGTTGCATAGTGTAACTCTTAACATTTAAGACAAAACTAATTAAAAAGCAGGGATTTATAAGTCAACCAAGGTTTTTACAATACTAGTTAACAAACATTATCTATTGTAAAATGATTTGAATGGTTGAAGGTATTAAAACGTGTTAGATATAATCTGACTGCTCTCGGTTTCCGATATGTCCAGAACCAGCGTGCAAAACTACGTTTTTGAAATCATTCCGCCGGATTGGAATATATGTAATATTTGTTACATATGTAGTAATAGGTAAATGTATTATTCTAAAACAGGACAGGAATGTCATGAACCAGTAGTGAAACTGCCGGATCTTTATAGAAGGTCAAGGTATTATTCTGTTGGATACAATGAGCCACTTATAACTGACACTACTCTAGACGAAGGATGGTATTCGATTGGGCAGAATTCTCTATCGTCACTAGCACAAGAACCTCAGATAGGACAGTGTGGCACATACTACCCTATATGTCTCACAGGTATGCAGCATTATATTATTTATTATTATACCTCACGTTTACACTCCTGTATAAATTGACCATACCCTTAGCGTGAAGCAATTTCTACTGATCACCGGTAAACACGTTTTACAATCACGCTATTATGACGTCATGAAAAGTATAAACAAAGGTTTTGTGGTTTTCAAATTACGACACGCTTTGCGCAATTGGACATCAATGGAAGCTTATTAAAGTACAGTTAAAGTTATGTCAATCGTAAGACGCTTGGTTTACCAAACGACAATAAACAAATATTGCAACAGCTTCACGATACTTTTGGAAGCGATTTTGAACACCCTGGAACTGGCCAAAGACTGCGAGTACACACAGAATAGTGAAGAGCAGTCTAATGTTGTGTAATGTGTTATGTAATATATAATGTCTATAAAACGGGTAAAATATATTAATCTTTTTTTATCTTCAAATCAAAACTGGTATAACAATATAAATTAAAAAATAAACTTTTTTTTTATTTGGATTTTCCCCCCTCATATATTTAAATTTTAAATAAAAATAAATATTGCATCCCAGTGAGGGTGGTAGTGGTTATTGTCAATCTTCGCAAAAATAATGTCAACCTCGGCTCCTCAGGTTGACAATATCCACTGTCATCTCACCCTCACTGGGATGCAATATTTATATAGTGTTGCTCATATATGTAACATATAGTATGTTATCGACAAGTCAGAGAACTTAGTACCGTCAGGGGATTATGAAATGAAAACAAATCTTTTCGCACTTCGAGATGAACTGAAATACGTTATTTACCCAAATCCGTCGCATTTACTCGACATTTATACTTGACAAGCTTAAATAAACACTCTTTCCCACTATGCAACTATAAAATACAATAAAACATATCATTGCTAATCATAATATATAAATCATACTATTAGTTAAACAGATGTCCAGCAGGGTGTATTGGAATATTCCAACCTGGTCGATTTCATTTAAACTAGTTAATTGATAAATATACAGTTTGTTGACAAGAAGTGTAGTATAGAGGGTGTTCCAGCACTATTTCCCCTCGCGGATCCCCAACACCTAAGCAATTAAAGAACACCCAAGAACACCATCGTTAACAAACTGATAAAAGCAACTTTTAGTCAGTTTTAACGATGATATGCTTGCTATTAAAAGCCTTTTAACACGTTTTAGATTGCTTAAGTAAATCAGGAAATCAACACTGAAACACCCAGTCTCTATACTACTTTGAAGGCGAATTAAAAATTACAAAATTTAATATTAATTCATTTGTTTCAAGTTCAAAGATATCATGATATGAAAACTTGCAAACTCCGATGACAACTTTCAAAATGTATGTAGTTCTTACTTTGACATGGATAACATTATAATTGTGGAAAGCACTATGCAGAAAAATGTCATGCAAACTATTAAAACAGTTTTTGGAGGGATGTCGTAAACTCATATATAAAATTTCTTAAAATGACACTAATTTATAACCATAATATACTGATAGGAAAACAAAGTATTGTTGTTGTTTTTTAATCTTGGTACCATAAAGGGAAAATATATGTTAAAGATATAAGCACTAAAAATGTTTATATGTTTACCAAAGAATAATTTCTACAAAAATCAAACATTACACCTCATTTCCTTTGCTTCGATGCAATAATAACATAATAACTGCATTTAAACAATTCCTTCAGTTCAATCAATAACGCCAGAGAAACGATGGAACTTCTATTTTGACATTGTAAACACTAACATAATTAATGTAGAATCATTCCTCAAATAACAAAATATGACACTTAATCCAATGAAATCTAAATAAGTTTTGGAAACAAAGAAATTAATCAATACAGTTAAAAAGCAGTGTCGGAAAATTTTACATTTCTTAAAGCGTTACATTTTCAGCAGTATATGTCTTAACACTAAGCTATCAATTATAGGATTAAGACGAAGCATTAAATCCACGTATAAAGTTAACGAAATAATTGCACCTAAAATAAATGTATGGATAAATGTAATAATGACTGGGGTAATTTACATGCTGCGATAACCTAAAACCTTTACAGATGATACAAAATCCAATGAAATAGAAAGTATCTACTCTGAATACAGCAAACAAGTCGAGCGGGAACTTACATGTAATAATAAATACTATGTGTTGCTTCCAAAGGATCTCCTTTATCAGTATTTATTACTTTTTACTTTAAACCTTCAAGCGGAACTCACGAGCACACAGACTTACGAGATAGAGACAGGGGCTACTATACTCGTCGCAGCAATGGTCGGTGGAATTGAACAGTTTGGTTTGTCAGAAGAAATTGAGGTCCGTATTCGACAGTGTGGTGGGGACACACAGGTGTATCTAAAACCACCATCGGGAAGAATGGCCGCATATTGTATAGGTAACAATTAATGTGTTGTTTATTTTTTTTTGCTTGATGATATTGAGGGTAACCTATTTAAAGTTAACGTACTGAACAAAAAATCATTCGAAGTTATTATAACGCAGCATATGTCCATCCGCTGAATAGCGTATTGTTGTGGGCACGACCAATTTAGTAAACTATTCCAAATTTCACGAAACTAGACGTCCTACTGTGTTTTCATAAGATCTCCAACGGTCTGTCAAAAGTCTGAAGGCATCTTCGGTCATACACACATGTGATAATGTGCCATATTTGGGTACTATCTAAACGATCAAAGAGTCAAAGAATCACAACAGTTTTTGTAGTATGTGTTTTATTAGTGTTACATGTACAATGAACATAAAACGAGTGCCGTGCACAATGGATATAGATCTAACTATTATATTATTTTTTTCAGAGCACAACGTTACAACAGAGCCGTCAAACTATTCAGAAACACATATGCCGTATATATATATGTCTTTAAACTTTACTGAGGACATTGTCGATGGTACGAACATGTTTATTCCAAACATAATAGCTGAATGCCGAACATCAAATATGTATTACGGAAGCGTTTACGTGGACTTACCATATTACGACGATGGATTTTACTATGTCACTGACTGGTAACAACTTATAATATTCAGACCTACATTTTGCCCGGCACTAAAGCTAATCAAATATGCTACTAAAAGTTAAGTATTTATGTCACTGCTTAGCCGGAAAGAATTTACATTATTGTTCATTATTGTCAGCTCTTTCTAAATTGGGTAAGCTATATTTTCATAAAGGATGGACTTTATATTTTCATGAAATTGTGTAACCTACCACGCCCTCTTACGTCCTCAATTACGGATACACACTGGAGATGTGAAATATTATGTGAATGGGCACAATAGTTTAAGTTCAAGAACAATGATATACTCTGCAGATGACACATGCTCATTGTTAAGAACCTACTGCATTTAAGTCTTTTAGAATGTGTTTATCTAATAAGCACATGGACGTAAGTAAATCTATACTGACACCAGTAATCACCATTTAATTAGTATTGAATTTGCATCAACAACGTTGACGTAGTACGACAGAATTCAAATAGCATGCAATATATATACGAATACAGCGATAACAACCGTACATTTGCTATAGTTCGAATCATATCCATAGATTTATATTATGTTTTTACTGATCAGGTACATTGATGACAAACACTTCGCTACATATGGTCCATCACGAAAGTGGAATGAATTGAGCCTCTCGGAAATTGACGTTCTGAACGCTGGATATAGAATAGGGCTGAAGGTAAAGTGATATAGTTTTTTACACGATAACACGTGTCTTGAAGCAAGATGCGTTACACTTCACTTTGTAGCGACTTTTCAACTTCAGAATGATTTTATATCTATGTAATTGCTAGTAATATGAATGAGACAGTTTTCATAAACTTCAAGGCAATACCTTATGTGCATTGTAAATGTTACATGCACGTATTAGCATGTTTGCAGATGTCTCTAAAACAGATGTAAACACTTTAATGTTTAAGTTGTAAGTTTATTTACATAATGTTGCCATGTTAACTTCCTTCATATCATCCGGTCATATACCATGCCTTGTATATTTTAGTTGCAATGTTCAGTTAAAGTTTCCGACACTGCTTTTGGACAATGGTCGTCGCCACATTTTAGTGCCGCGGTTGAAACAGGTGTTTCTCAGGTAACTTTACTAAATATTGATTCTTCCTAGAAAGATTAACCGTATTTCATAGGCACCATCTTAACTAGCTGTTCTCATATACTGCCTTTGCTTCATAAACGTATGTGGTCCGTTAATGTAAATGCTTACAGCAAGATAAAAATAAGGACAGTAACGCAATATTATGGAACACATTTGTGTCCGTTGCAATATGCTTGTACTGAGCTTTTTCTATAGATCACTGAGACATTCCGTTTTGCCCAGAATATTGCCTAAAACATAGATGCACATTTACAATAAAATGTGTGCAAAACATAAACAGTATTGTAGGGAGCAGCTGCATATTATAGTAAGGACGATTAGTCAGCCATCTTTGTAAACAAAATGCAAATTGAACGGGGTCAAGTGAACCTTTCAACCAAATGCATGATTTAGGTATGAGCAATGTCAACCATAGAGTACATGCCAGTAATTGAACACTCAGTATGTGATCATAATACGTCTATTATAGTTATATGGCAGAAAGTTTGACCTTTATATCCGAAGTGATAACTTGGCTTATTTATTTAGAAATGGTGTATCGTCTGCTCTCGCTGGATAAATGGTCTATTCTATGGACACATATTTCTCACATAAAAACAAAACTTTGAGTACAATTATATCAAAACTTTCGAGTAGAAAGGACACAAGTTCTGCCATATAATTATTATTTCTGATATTATGTTCACATCAATAGCATTGAATATTTGTCACGTACTATATGGTTGACATTGCTCATGTCTCTAAATATGCGTTTGGTTGAACATTTTATCTTGACCGTATCCCACCCATTTTGGATCATGTTTTAAAAGATGTGCGACCAATAGTCCTTAACGATAAATAACATGCACTAGTTGCGCAATACGGTATTATATATGTTTTGTATATAGGTACTATTTCAGAAAACTAAAAAAATATAGTTTATGACCAGAAAAAAATGCGTTCGCCTAACTGAATGATCCCAAAAACGTTCAGTTTTACTATTTCATTACCCTATATTTTAGGAGTACTTCTCCATCGGGGACCCAGGCTCCGGATCTTTCCTCCAACAGCCGTATACCAGTACTCCTCTTGGCTGTGCCACTAAGGTAACAGGTGAGGCCTTGAATTGCACAATGAAGTTTGATGTCATAGATGAACACGGTGAATCAATTTGTAACCAAGGTCCATCTCAGACCGAACGCCATTATTTATGCGGTCGCGCTTTAATGGGGGTGACCAAGCCAGGATGGGAACAGATGCTCGAATTAAACAACGGTTGGAGTAGTTGGAGTTTGAATTCCAGACAAATCGACTACCCAAATGGCTCTTTATTTTATGACAATATTGGTACACATGTTCAGACGTTTGCCGAGGAAGATCATAAAGCAAGTAATATGTTAAAGGTGAAGTTTCAACATTCTACAGATACCGGTCATCGAATATGGAGTGGATACATTTTACCAGATATGAATGTAAGTACTTCAACTTTTCAAGTTGATGCAAATGTACTGCTGTAATTAATATTTCATCCATATTTTGGAAATTAATGAGTGGACCGTTTTATTTTAAAGATAGTGTTTGTAAAATCAAAGTTACTATAACCTTGTAGCTTGTTTGTGTAACATTTCCTTTGATGAATGCAAGGATTAAATCGTTTAGTTGAAGGTAACTAAAGGGGCGTGACTATACCGTACTACAACTACCAGTTAGAGGAAGTCAGAATTCGGTCACTCCTACGTCGCCGTGGTACTAAAAAGAGTATGAGAGTTAACATTTGGAAACGACCGAACACGGCACATACGAAATATTGCAGTCTCGGTTTGATTGTTCGTGAACGGTCGTGAAATATGCTAACTACCGTTCACGCACTCTAGCCCCGGGTTCAGCAGAACTCAATATTTATAAAAGAAAACGACGCTACAAAAAAGATCGAGTCTGTCTCAGCTTGTTGGTTATTTAAACACCTCCATGGGCTATGCCTAGCTCGGTGTTTAAATAAATCAACTCGCTGAGACCAGACTCTATCTATCACTTATATCCGGAACCTGGCGATGAGCAATCTGTGTTACTGTATCACTCCAGTGTTAGTGTTTGCTGGTACATGTACATATAGTAATTCCAACTTAGACGAAGTATGCTTTTTAACTAAAAATCGTTTTATTCTTATAATACTTCAAATTAACAATGCATGTGTATCGCGCTTGGCAATTGCATACTTGCATGTGTTATGTTTTTGCTGTTTCCATAACTGTGTCATGGATTGAAAGTAAATGTTGATACTACTTCATTACTTAAACATACTTCAGGTAATATCTCGCATTGCATAGCACAGTTGTTGTCGTATTTCAAGAAATCAGTCTTAAATAAAAACGTGTCAACCTATCCTTGCATGCTTATTAGCAATGCTATCGCAATGCGTAATATCAAGTATCCCCTTTTCTTGCATTTCAATGAAAATTGAGCTGTTACGTCTCGTCACCAATGTTTAGATCAGCATAAATATACAGCTGTCAGTGACTGGATGTTTTGATCTTTATTTAAATTTTTTCTCTCGGTTTCAAAATAGCGTTGTCGCCCCTTAAATTTCACGGACAGTAAAGTTGAACTAATATTAGATAATGCATCATTTTATCGTAACTGTATATTATACTTTTCAATCGTAGATAGTTTTTTTACTTAAAGTCCGCAAGAGAAATTTGTTGATGTGTCGTCTTTCTTCAATATTTTTTTTTTTTGTTAGAGAATATAACTTGGTGGGGATATCTTTATTTACTCTGTCCCGTTTTTCATTTTGGATAATAGTACGGTAAGAGTGAGATTTGCTGAACTCTGGAACCTGGTTTAAGTCCCCATCGGCATTTTTGCCATTGACCGTTTCAGTGCGATAGCCCCATTGTTTATGGTGTCATATCTTGCTTTGTATTCATCTTTGTAAGTATTGTTTGTTTCTGTGCGTCTTCTTTGGTTGACCCTGGTCCTAGAAGTTCCTTTACGACTTTCATATCTATAATCATATATTTAAACAGCAATAATAGACACAGTGACATTGATAGTGTTTACAGTTCTGTAAGGTGGATAAGACGTTGGCTTTAGGGCTACATAACTCTGCCCAGTGTGTGTTCGCTATCTGGTGAGGGCATGGTGGAGGCATGTCGGATGGGAAACATTATTCCCATTTCATCTCCCTGAATAACCTTATAGTTTGTGTTAACGGAACACCAAAACCCATTTAATTGATTGGATATTTTTGGGAAAAAAATTGTTTCTGTTATTATAACAGTATGTTATATATTAGTATATAGAGGCACTTTTAATAGTGCATCTACTGTCAACACTAATCAGCACTTTTATGTTTAGACAAATAGTGTCGTAATCTCCGTCTTTTATGAAGTCGCAAATTTCGTAACAGCTATTACATATGTTACATATGTATATATATATATGTTCTAATAGCAAATGTACCGGCTGTATGTTATATAAAGTCAAATAAGTCAGCTAATAACAATAATAATAATAATAATAATAATAATAATATCTTTATTTCAAGAGTATTACTGCTAGCCAGTCTAACAAATGGTCCCCAAACAATACAGAATATATGTACAGTATATAAGAACGTGATTAAAACAATGGTACCTAAAAGAATAATGTCTAGCAAATTCATATTTTTTTCTAAATTTTAATATTTAAGATAAATTAATTAAAACACAACTGCTTTAAAAATGATGGTACATATTAAAATTAATCAGTATTTTGCGTTTAAGAATATACACTATTAAGAATAATGTTACTGATTTTAAGATAATGATGTCACAAGGTATACATTCATGAAAGAAATGTACTAGTTCATATAAGTGACATTATTGCACATATATACTTCAGCTATTGCACTGTAAATGATAATTGTCGACACAATATCCACAAAAAGAACTGACCGTTTCGGAAGTGTAATCAGTTTAAGTGACCCATTTTTATATCACTCTCAAGATGTTACTGGGTAAACCATACCCTCTGGCAGAATGTGAGAGATAGTGAAATACTGCCACTGTAACAAAATATACAAATAGTGTATAACACATCGTTTAGATGATGTAATGTGTACGTTTTCGGTTTTAGAAAACATATTTTAATATATATTCGTGTGAATTATGTATTCATGTTTGGCGATTGTTTAATTGTAAATATATGATAACATTAAAATGCTTAAGATACGTGTACTAGTGTTATAAGCAAATACAAATACAATCGCAAAATGGGTAGATATACTCATTCTTGTAAAGATTAAAAGGTATCTGATGTAAACATGACACCATGAACAATTTGGCAGCGGTAAAGTGATCACTAAATTGATAACTTGAAGAGAAAACTCGCCAGCACAACTTACAAACTCGACTGAGCTGAATTCGTTAATTACATTCAAAATTAAATTAATGTTTGTTATTAATTAATGACTATTGCAGTTGTATGTTCAACGTGGAGACTTGCAAATCGTAAACTGTCAACTGACATCGACTACCGGGGGGATTCCAACAGTTACTTCATATAACGGCACGGCATCATGGAGGTAAACACTAGTATTTTTAATTGTATTCAAATACTAATATTTATAACTACTATTACTACTACATGTACTACAACTACTACTTCTACAACTGCTTCTGCTGCTGATATGCTACTTCTACTGCCACTACCACTACAACTACTACTACTACTACTACTGCTACTGTCGCTACTGCTGATATGCTACTACTACAACTACTACTACTACTACTGCTGCTGTTACTACTACTACTACTACTACTACTACTACTATTATTACTACTACTACTACCACTACTTCTACTACTACTACAACTACTACTACTATTACTGATACTGTTTATATGCTACTATTACTAATACTACAACTACTACTGCTGCTGCTGATATGCTACTATTACTACTACTACTACTACTACTACTAATACTATTACTATTACTATTACTACTACTATTACTACTACTACTATTATTACTACTCTACTACTACTATTACTACTACTACTACTACTACTACTACTACTACTACTGCTTTTGCTGATATGCTACTACTACAACTACTACTACTGCTGCTACTGCTGATATGCTAATATTACTATTACTACTACTGCTGCTACTGCTGATATGCTACTACTTCTACAACCACTACATGTGCTTCAACTACTACTACTACTACTACTACTACTACTACTACTACTATTCCTGCTGCTGCTGATATGCTACTACTACTACTTCTACAAACACTACGACTACTGTTGCTGCTACTACTACTTCCACTACTACAATTACTAATACATGTGCTACAACTTCTACTACTACTGCGGCTTCTGCTGATATGCTACTTCTACTATTACCACTACTAATACTACTACTACTACTACTACTGCTGCTACACATGTACTTCAACTATTACTAAATGTACTACTACTCCTACTACTATTACTGCTACTATTACTGCTACTACTACTACTACTACTACTACTACTACTACTGCAGCTACACATGTACTTCAAATACTACTTAATGTACTACTACTCCTACTACTATTACTACTACTACTACAACTACTACTACTACTACTGCTGATGCTACTACTACTGCTTCACATGTACTTCAACTACTACTAAATATACTACTACACCTACTACTATTACTGCTACTACTACTACTACTACTAATACTACTACTACTACCGCTACTGGTGATATGCTCCGACTACTACTACTACTACTACTACTACTACTACTACTACTTCTACTATAACTACTACTACTAATATTACTACTACATGTACTACTACTTCTTGTACTGCTGCTGCTATAACTACTACTACTACTGCTACTACTTCGACTGCTGCTGTTGCTCTACTACTCCTACTAGTATTACTACTACTACTACCACTACGACTACTGTTGCCGCTATTACTACTATTGCTAATACATGTACTACACCTTCTACTACTACTGCTGCTGCTTCAGCTGCTACTACTTCTACGGCTACAACTACTACTAATACATGTACTACAATTACTGATACTACTACTACTACTGATGATGATACTACTACTACTACTACTACCACTGCTGCTGATTTTGATATGCTACTGCTACTACTACTACTACTACTGTTACTAATACTACTACAACTATTCTACTGCTGCTGCTGCTACTACTACTACTACTATTACTACTACATGTACTACTACTACTACTACTACTACTACTACTACCACTTCTAGTGCTGCTGCTGCTACTACTACTACTATTACTAATACTATTACTGCTGCTACTACTAATACTACTATTACTACTACATGTACTACTACTACTACTGCTACTACTGCTGTTGCTATACTACTACTACTACTACTACTACTGCTGCTGCTAGTACTACTACTACTACTAATACCACTGCTATTGCTGTTGCTGCTACTACTTCTACTATTACTACTACATGTACTACTACTACTACTGCTACTACTGCTGTTGCTATACTACTACTACTACTACTACTACTACTACTACTACTGCTGCTGCTGGTACTACTACTACTACTAATACCACTTCTAGTGCTGTTGCTGCTACTACTTCTACTATTACTACTACATGTACTACAACTACTAGTGCTACTGCTGATGCTGCTACTAATACTACTACTACTACTACATGTACTACAACTAAAACTACTACTACTACTGCTGATGCTACTACTACTACGTCTACTACTACTACTACTGCTACTACTACTACTACTACTACTACTGCTACTACTAGTGCTATTGCTTCTATACTACTGCTACTAGTATTATTACTATTACTACTACTACTACTACTATAATTACTACTACATGTACTACAACTACTACTACTACTATTACTACTGCTGATGCTACTACTCCTACTACTACTTCTGCTACTGCTGCTAATATGATGTTGCTACTCTACTGCTTCTACTGCTGCTGCTATTACTACTACTTCTACTACTACTGATGCTGCTGCTGCTGCTGCTACTACTATTACTACTACTACTACTACTACCAGTTCTACTACTGTTGCTGCTACTACTACTACTACTACTACTACTACTTCTACTACTACTACTACAAATACTACTGTTTCTGCTGCTGCTAATATGCTACTACTTCTACTACTACTACTACTACTACTACTACTACTACTACTACTACTACTACTATTGCTGATATGCTACTACTACAACTACTACTACTACTGCTACTGCTGATATGCTAATATTACTATTACTACTAATGCTGCTACTGCTGATATGCTACTACTTCTACTACCACTACATGTGCTTCAACTACTACTACTACTATTACTACTACTACTACTACTACTACTATTCCTGCTGCTGCTGATATGCTACTACTACTACTTCTACAAACACTACGACTACTGTTGCTTCTACTACTACTTCCACTACTACAATTACTAATACATGTGCTACAACTTCTACTACTACTGATGCGGCTTCTGCTGATATGCTACTTCTACTATTACCACTACTAATACTACTACTACTACTACTACTGCTGCTACACATGTACTTCAACTACTACTAAATGTACTACTACTCCTACTACTATTACTGCTACTACTACTCCTACTACTATTACTGCTACTAATACTGCTACTACTACTACTACTACTACTACTACTACTACTACTGCTACTGCAGCTACACATGTACTTCAACTACTACCTAATGTACTACTACTACTCCTACTACTATTACTACTACTACTACTACAACTACTACTACTACTGCTAATGCTACTACTAATGCTTCACATGTACTTCAACTACTACTAAATATACTACTACTCCTACTTCTATTACTGCTACTACTACTACTACTAATACTACTACTACTACTGCTACTGGTGATTTGCTCCTACTACTACTACTACTACTACTAGTAGTAGTATAACTACTACTACTAATATTACTACTACATGTACTACTACTTCTTGTACTGCTGCTGCTATAACTACTACTACTACTACTACTATTACTACTACTGCTGCTGTTGCTCTACTACTTCTACTAGTACTACTACTACCACTATGACTACTGTTGCTATTACTACTATTGCTAATACATGTACTACACCTTCTACTACTACTGCTGCTGCTTCAGCTGCTACTACTTCTATGGCTACAACTACTACTACTACATGTACTACAATTACTGATACTACTACTACTACTGATGATGCTACTACTACTACTACTACTACTACTACCACTGCTGCTGCTTTTGATATGCTACTGCTACGACTACTACTACTACTGTTACTAATACTATTACAACTATTCTACTGCTGCTGCTGCTACTACTAGTACTACTATTACTACTACATGTACTACTACTACTACTACTACTACTACTACTACTACTGCTGCTGCTATACTACTAGTACTAGTCCTACTACTGATGCTGCTACTACTACTACTACTACTTCTACTACTACTACTACTACCACTTCTAGTGCTGTTGCTGCTACTACTACTACTATTACTACTACATGTACTACAACTACTAGTGACACTGCTGCTGCTGCTACTACTACTACTACTAATACTACTACTGCTGCTACTACTATACTACTATTACTACTACATGTACTACTACTACTACTGCTACTACTGCTGTTGCTATACTACTACTACTACTACTACTACTACTACTACTACTACTACTACTACTGCTGCTGCTAGTACTACTACTACTACTACTACCACTTATAGTGCTGTTGCTGCTACTACATCTACTATTACTACTACATGTACTACAACTACTAGTGCTACTGCTGATGCTGCTACTACTAGTACTACTACTACATGTACTACAACTAAAACTACTACTACTACTGCTGATGCTACTACTACTACTACGTCTACGTCTGCTGCTGTTGCTGATATGCTACTACTACTACTACTACTACTACTACTACTAATACTGCTACTACTAGTGTTATTGCTGCTATACTACTGCTACTAGTACTATTACTATTACTACTACTACTACTATAATTACTACTACATGTACTACAACTACTACTACTACTATTACTACTGCTGATGCTACTACTCCTGCTGCTACTTCTGCTACTGCTGCTAATATGATGTTACTACTCTACTGCGTCTACTGCTGCTGCTATTACTACTACTTCTACTACTACTGCTGCTGCTGCTGCTACTACTATTACTACTACTACTACTACTACCACTACTACTACTGTTGCTGCTACAACTACTACTACTACTACTACTACTACTACAAATACTACTGCTACTGCAGCTGCTAATATGCTACTACTTCTACTACTACTACTACTACTACTACTACTACTACTACTTCTACTGCTATTGCTGATATGCTACTACTACAGCTACTACTACTACTGCTACTGCTGATATGCTAATATTACTATTACTACTACTGCTGCTACTGCTAATATGCTACTACTTCTACTACCACTACATGT
>JAWPHD010000168.1:137500-157500 GCA_037043455.1 Cyrtodaria siliqua | reverse complement strand
GTGTTGACTAGCCTGTTTCTTGGGAATGACCTTGATCTCCGACTTGTTTAACACAGTTTACATTCGCCAGTTATTGGAAGATAAATTATTTCCTGCATATCATATTAATTTCCATAACATAACTCCTATTGTAATTCGTGTCTCACACCCATTTCATAGTATATTGTATATACGCATGTGTAATACGACGATTTTGGGCATGAAATATAATACAGATGCAACACTACTCAAAGTTCCTCTATGTACACCTTATATATAGATTAAATTTACATTACTGAAACTATATTATTGATTAGAATTTCATCCGGATCCAAGTCGGTCATACACTTGTTATTCACCAAAAACTCATAATAATAAATACAATTAATACCAATCAGTTTTTAATTATTTAAAAGTGGCGAAAAACTGCCTGTTTAAAGAAATAAAATACGAACTATGATATCCAACGTTGTTTGAAATGATATGACTATGCCACAGGACATTTTTGTGTTTACTGAAAGGATGTTTTGACGCCAGGCGACGTCTTGGTACTAAAGTTTGTCTGTCATCGTGGCGTTTTTTAATCAACCACGTTTTCGCACATTGACAAAAATGTCATTTGAAAAAATATTTTAAACTCGTCCACAGATTTATTGTTACGATTTATGAAAAACGTATCGCAATCCAAATCAATCTGATATGGAATGGGAACTGGTTTAATATCCAAATACCCGCGTCTACTCATGTGCTGGAAATTATAATCTTACACACGAGGTTAGCCGGTTTTGATAGGTACTGTCCAATTCTCGGTATATCTATTTTAATCGAGATAGACACGTTTTCAAATAACCGTAATCGATAATATATACAAGTCCTTGTTTTTTTTATTATCATTCTGTTTCACATAATTGTATCCCTTGCGTTTGATTGTTATTTTGAATGGTGTTTTACGTTATTTAGAGCACATGATATACCTTATATAACGGTCGAATGTTTTGTATTAGAGGCAGTCCACCCAGATATACCGCCTGCCATTCTCTAGACTAGACACATTCTGACTGGATGTATGCTTTACTTAAAGAAGTGTGTGTATACTGTATGCGTTATAGAACATACGTCGAATCCATAGACAATGGATATAAACTGAATATGTCTTTGTGTTCATTTTTAGTGGCATGGAAGGTGTACAACTACAGACAGTTGGTGAATACATCCTTTTCAGAAGCAAGCGTGTTCCGTTTGAGGCAAGTTTCTTTTTATTGCTTTTAGCGGAATTACATTGATGCATATAGGTAAAATGTAGGCTTCCGCAATGATATACTGAGGGAATTTTTTTTAAAATGAAATAATACTGTATACAAAGATATACTGACAATTTGGGACTATACGGGCTTGACCCCTACGTTCATTTATTCGCTACGTCATTACGATGTTCGACTGTTATTGATGTGCGTTTAATACAATATACAGTAGTTTCTTGATTTTACAGTCAAAACATTATTATATCAATTTGCAGAATCAACCAATATTTTTGTAAACGAAAACATAGTCATCAATAGTAACATATACGTATTGATTTGAAATTAATATCACATTATTGCATGTGTGTTTCTCTGATAAATGTGTTCGATACCATACATATTATACGTACGATTACCTGTTACCTGAGGTGTCTGCCAAACAATAAAATAAAGCTTCTTTTACATTAAACAAACAATCAGTTCAATAGCCAGACTGTATAAGGTGCACGCTTTTGTCTATGACTGAAATATCCGAGAAATATCCGAGAAAGAACAAATTGCAAATCAAATCTATCACGAGGCTTTAAACTTATGCGATTATAATTGGTTTTAACGCAAACAATTAGTGCTGGCATATGCAATACATACTGCAAAGGTGATCCAGTTGAAGCAAAAAACGCAGTTAAGAGAGAAAAATAGCAGACTTGGATGTATTGAGTCTGTTCATCAGGTAATTCAAGAACTACGCTTCCTAGCACCGGTTAGATTCATGCTGAAGAATGATTCGTTCTAGGTTACATAATTGTTTCATTTTAGCTAATGGACTGAATATACCTAAGAAGACATAGTATTCTAATCTAAGAAGACATTTAATGCTAAAGGAGACATAACAGTTGCGTTTATTTAAGTGTGACTCAAATGTGAATAACACCTTTTGGACACTCGACATATTCTATGATAGACATATATCACACATATGTGATTAATAAATCTTATATTTGAATATTGTGATATATGCACGTGTGTATATATTGAGATATACGATTGTGTACATTATACTGTATCTATCTTTACCTACTAATTTTGGAAAAAATGAACATTCTAAGTACAATTTGTGATACAAGTATGCAAAAGGTATTTGAAAACAAACAACTTCACTGTAGTATAATGCTATGAAAATTAACTACACATAAGTAAAACATGATTGAAATCAAATTGAAATTCAATCAAATATGACTAATATTTATGTGTATCATTCATTAAGGTCCAAATGAAGACGGAGGAATGCGATTCTGGAGTCTGTATTTGTGCTACAACGTACCGACACGGAAACGATATCTACACTGTCGATAAATGTGGAGGGTTAAACAGAGTTGGACATATCTATGGAGATGGACCAGATATCACATCGCAAGAGATGTTTACGTCAATTCCCATTGATGGCGTAAGCACGTGCTTGGTTTTGTTGCCTTTGTACTATACATGTCTTCCTGATGCTATTCACATAATGCAAAGCATACTTGGATGAGAGTTTCTGCTACAAGAAGTTTGTAGTTCGAACACAGGCGCCAGCACATATAGTAGATGAATTTCATGTTTTCGCATAAATCAGTCATTCTCTACAACAATTTAACTTTCAACGTCTAAACATCTTCAATATAACTTTGTTTTACGACCGACTGTTAACATTTAACTATTTTCAACAATTATTTGGCTGCTAAATACAGAATGAACGCTTATGTGTCTGTAACATGTTAATGCATGGTCTTTTATTATGTAATATATAGGGTATGGTCACATGCCGTTGGTTGATTTAGATGTTTGAATCAACCAACGAGATGAGACTATAGGCTATTTGCTTTGTAGCATGTCCATTTCACCTGATTGTCATAGTCTTACTTCCGGTAACTGCTAGTTAGAGCACAGCATTCTTACAGGTGTTATTTCGAATTACATTATTTTCAACTGTGCAAGTCCAAAGGAAATGTCAGCGTCCATGCTTCAAGTTCGAAATACAAAACTGTTGATACAAACAAAACATTTAGTATGAACTGTCGTAGTTATTTGTTAAGATTAAGCCATCAAAATATCAAATTAAATTAATTCATTTAGGTTAAGGGACATTTAAGCATGTATTAACATCCGTAATAGACATTTCATATCATGCTAATTATTTTACACAGCTAAATCGAGTCAATTTAAACGTGATAAACGGGATGAATTTGTACATAGAACAACCCCACGAAAATAACTATGGATATGCCTATAACGTAAATTTACATCAAAACAAAGTTGGCATGGAGACATTTGCAGAAGCAGAAGGTCTATGTGCTTTCACAACAGAAGGATACAGGAGCCGCACGGGTACCATATTATCTGATATGGATGAGTTTGCACAGAGCTGGAAGTAAGTCACTAAATGTAATGTTTCATTTTACTGACGTGTACATGTATGTATTTATAGTGTGTCCAAATTTCAAAATTATAGAATATGATTATGTGGTGTGCATTTGTTGAACATGGAGCAACTCTAAGATTCTAAAAAATGGTAAAAGTAAATTTGAATGCATCAGTGATAGATATGATGTGTACTTTATTAAAATTAGCCACAAAGATAAATCCATTAACCTGTTTAATAGTTGGAAAACTTAATCAATGATGAAGAGATTTTTTAATTTCGAATTTTGAATATTATTCCATAACAAATATTCAGAATGTACTTTTATTTACACTGTAAATTTGATTGCTGAAGACAGTATATTAGCGAGGTTGTGTACTCTTAAAATCGATTTAAGCTAACTGGTTGGCGATACAGAACACTGACCATTCCAAATAGGTTACATTGTCTTCACCACTCTTTCTATTGTGTATTGTCTTTTTCATTGAATAGTTAATTTGCTCTTTGTTTGTGGTACTGTGCGGATCAACGGTGTCATTGCGTTTTTGAGCTATACGTTTGGGTGCAATGTTTTCTATATGACCATTTTTCTCATTCAATAGTTCATCATATTATACATTTCCCGTGAAAAGCACTTTCTTGACTTTGAACATCATATAATATCTCCTTGTAACTAATAAGAATGTATTAAAGCAGTTATTCTCATAAACCACTCCTGTATGAAGTTAGTCGTATATATACTATGGGGACATTCGGTTTTCTAGTATTTACACGAGCTTGGCCTTTTGAAGCAAAAACATACTATCGCCTGTTGTCATTGTAGCTCAAAATTGTCGTAATTAAGCATCGATGAAGAACCATCCTTTAGTGTGTGAACATGACTTAAGTATTTCACTTTGTTGCATAACATACTAAACGAACAAATGTGGACTCATGTGGACCCTCACACGTTACGGCTTTATGTTACGTATAATATCATTCATTGTTACACCCAGTATGCTTTATGTAATGTATAACTGAAACCATATTATTATATAATGGCTACATTGGCCAAGCATTACTTATTAAGAAGTTTCCATGAACTATTAAATTGAACTCTCTCAAACTCAACTCAACCATATCACACCAAGTACTTTTTCCTGTCTTTATTCATATAATGCTTGTAGCAGTTTATCATTTAGAAAATGAAATAGATGCTTCGGTCATTTGTTGAACATTCTAAAACATTCTAAAACCATTCTGAGATTGATATAATACCTTTGCAATCAGAAACATTGTCAAATGAATACTCCTATTCGAATCAATTATGACTTTGTCATACAATATTAATTATATACGGCGTGTTTTTTTCCATGTTCGTAGGATTCCAGCAGAAGAAAGTCTACTCAATCCTAAAACTCACATAACATATTCGTGGAAGGAGGAATTTTACATGTGTAACTGCCCCAACAGTACGGAAGATATACCTGAAATGGTCGTCACTTATCCAGATCCATTCTTCCCAACCAGAAATATTCACACTGGCGTTTTAAAATGCACACTCGAAAACTTATGTTTTGAAAAGCACGACGGTAACACAGGTAAGCACGAATATATATAAATCATAAATGTGTTCAATTAAATATGTATGATATAGTCATACAACATTCATGATATAGTCATACATCTTTAGACCACCTTTGTATTAATCTATAAGCGATATAACTTTTAGAAAAACGTATGAAAGGAAAAATCGGGAAATCGTAGATAAATACAAAACAATATTGCAGTCCCGGTTTGATTGAACGGTAATGAAAAGTGCTTGATACCGTTCACGCCCTCTATCCCTGAGTTGAGCAAAACTCAATATTTAAAATGCCAATAGCACAGAAATGTGAACCATCTCGGAGAAGGTATGCATATCACGGTGAACATGGAACCTTCATTGAGGTGTTTTACACACCATTGAATACACAGCAAAATTCGCTTAAACGCTAACCAGAAAGTGCATTTTTATATCAACAAAACGCAAGGTCCATACCAGTATTAGATTAGTGGAATGTCCTTGAACTAAATATAAGCTAAATATAAACAGGGCTGATATCAATTCATGATACGTTGCACCAGTATGAATTTTCTAAGGAAAGGGAATGCTCAGAAAAGGAAATAAGCTTTATTTATTTGAATATATTGGCTTTAAGTAATAAGGTCTTAAACTAAGTGCTGTTGATTTACTTTCCTTTAAAATTGATATATCGACACGTTAATCCAAACGTTAAAACACATGACTAGTGTCTTCACAGGCTATGTTTGGTTATGACACATATTCATGTAAGAGCACATATTTTAACTAACCCACATAACCTTGGTTCTAATGTAATACATACTGAAAGGGGGATCCATTGAAAGAAACAAACACAAACATGAGATAAAGGTAGTCTACATGTACAATAGCAGACTCGGTTTTATTGAGTCTGTTCATGAGAGGTAATTCTAGTGAAAAACTGTCACGCCTCCTAGCAAGGTTTAATCGATATTCTACTTTAAAGCACACACATTAGGCTTGATGATCCCAAAGGACCAGAACATAATAACACTAGTCTACTGAGTTTTAGTCGGGGCAACTTTATACGGCCGTAAAACAGCACTAAACAAACGCCAGTGTGAATGTCAATCAATACTAACAAGGGGATCCATTGGAAGCAAAAACACAAACAAGAGATAAAAGAAGCAGACTAGGTTTCATTGAGTCTGTTTATGAGAGTTAATGTCTATTGGAACACCTGTCATGTCTCCTAGCATCGGCCTAAGCGATATTCTACTTTAAATCCACAAAGATTGGATGTTGTACATTTGTATCAGTACTAAATGTGTAAATATGTATTGAAATTGATAAGATAATAAGCATCTTGCACCATTTTAAATATGATATTAAATGATAGGCACATGTATGACGCTAAACGAAACAACAAATAACACGTCGAGTGAAAGTCAATATTTGGTATTCGATCAAAGAAAATATCAAGTTAATTGAACAAATCATATAATGATGTAAATAATGAGATTTCATGATACATGAAGACCAATCAGGCTGATTCATGTTTCATTCCAGCCTTTTGCTCTCCGAAATGTGCCAACAATGGACAGTGTATTTACGATGCTGTACTTGACATAAACACGTGCAATTGTTCGAATACAAACTTCACTGGTCCAACATGCAACGAAGGTAATACTATACAAATATATGTCTTGTTTATATTGCAATAGCTGGTGAAATAAATATTTATATATGACCATACATCCAAAGTATATACTTATAAACATAAATATGGATATAAAAATCCAACAGGAAAAGCAGCATTCAAGGATGACAGTCAACACGCAGAAACAAAGAACAAATTTAAAGATGAATAAAAGGCCAAATAAGACATCACAAACACAAAAGGGTTGACAATAGGGCTACCGCCTTGGAACGGTCAGTGGCAAAAAAGGCCGTTGGGGGTTAAGTTCCGTCTGCGTATTAAGAGCAACACATTTATTCCGTTAATTCATTTTTGCATACATATTGCACTATAAGTTCAGAGTAGACTGAAATGGACATTTGACGTGTAATACTATCTAGGTTGTGGTAAGGAATATCATATGTTATGTTTTATGTTCGCAAAATCAACAAGATATTGTTCCACAATAATGTATACCAAAATCATTTTGTATAGATTTTGATAAAAGAAGCATACGTTCAGAAACACACTATCAAATTAACTGTAGAAAGTGTTGAACTACATGTTACGCGTATTGTTAGTCCATGCACAATGTTACACACAATATATCAGTTAAACAATGACAATTACAAACATTATCATTGGTTTTGGCACGTTATGTATTTAACTTAAAAAACAATGTATGCATGAAACGCATTAGACACTATGTATATATGCAATAATGTAGACTTGAAGTAATTCATTTTCTCTCTTTCTTTTTTCTTCGACACAAACATTGCGATGTGTTTCACTAACACAATACGGGACTATGCCACCAATCTGGGAAACGTCAAATCGATACATCCCTCAAGGTTGTACAAAATCAAAGATATTTAACCCAGCGGCCCTTTTTGTCACTGACCGTTTCAAGACGATAGGCATATTGCCAACCCTTTTATGATTGTGATGTAATATTTTGCATTTTAATCACCTTTGTATGTGTTGTTTGTTTATGTGCGTGATTTCTGTTGACTGTGTTCCTTGAATGCTGCGTTTTCATTTTCTATTCGATATAATTCTCAGAAACAATCTAAAGTTCCAAACTCATATAACTAATTATTGTTGTTAATACATTTATTTGCGTGGTCTTCGGGAGTATATACACCATGCGGCGCACTCGTTGTAGTTAATGCATGTTTATATTTGGTGTATTTTTAGCTGTGTGCACTCCGGCGTGTACCAACAATGATATATGTATTGATGATGCTGACTTTGGTGTAAACATATGCACAGAAGGTAAACTATATATTAGCGATTTCTGTAAAATGAAAGTTGATCCACACGAAAGTATACCGATTGTTATAGTAGTGTAAAGCTATCATGTGTAAGTAGTGTAAACCTATCACGCATACGTACTGCAAATCTATCATGTACATATAGTGTAAAGCTATCTAGTATAAGTAGTGTAAAGCTATCATGTGTCAGAAGTGTAAACCTATCATGCTTAAGTAGTGTAAATATATCATGCTTAAGTAGTGTAAATATATCATGCTTAAGTAGTGTAAAGCAGTCATGTATAAATAGTGTAAACATATCTTGTATAAGTAGTGTAAACCTCGCTTGTATAAGTATCTAAAAGGCTATCATGTGTAAGTAGTGTACATCTAAGGCTATCATGTATAAGTAGTGTCAACCTAGCATGTATAAGTAGTGGTAGCCTATCATGCATAAGTAGTGTAAACATAGCATGCATAAGTAGTGGTAGCCTATCATGCATTAGTAGTGTAAACATAGCATGCATAAGTAGTGGTAGCCTATCATGCATTAGTAGTGTAAACAAATCATGTATAAATAGTGTAAATCCACCATGTATAAGTAGTGTAAACCTATCATGTATCAGATGACTTTTTGAAGCAACACCGCAAGTAGAAACATACCGCATCTGCCACGGTCCTGCAAAGGCGCTGTATTATGCTATTGTCTTTAACGACTTGACATACTATCTAAGTAAAACTGAAGGAGTAAAATACATAACAGGAATTCATTACAGTTTACTTATGTATGTTTGTTTTATTTCAGCTGTGTGTACACCTGCTTGTGCCAACAGTGGAGTCTGTAAGCGTGATTATGAATTAAGTGCAAACACATGCGATTGTTCGAATACCACCTTTTCCGGAGCAACATGCACCGAAGGTAAATTATACATAGATGTTTCATTAATAATTGTGGCTTAATTGACAGGCGGGATCTGTTCCTTTATATCCGATAGCAGCTACAATAAACTTGTTCTGCTATTTCAAACTATATTTGCTCATTAACAACATTATTGAAAAAAGATGTAAATAAAATAAGGGTTCATGTTTGTCAACATCTTAATATACATTGCTGTTTTAGTAATACGGTAACCTTGTATTCACCACTCACTGTGTTGTGAATGTGTTGTGAATTGCAATCTGCAATAAGGATGAGTAACTTAATTTTCCAACGATGCAAGTTTATTTCCCCATAATACTATTGGTAAATTTACATGTGTTTACATTGTACATGACATAAATATGAATAGTGACAGTAGCTCTTAAACAATGTGCAATCATGTGTATTTAATATTTCATAACAGCTGTTTGCAAACCGGCATGTGACACCAATGGAATCTGTGTCCACGACTCTCTGTTTGGGGTAAACAAATGCGACTGCTTCTTCCCAGGAATACCATGTCAAATACCAGGTACATGAACTGGCAATGGTAGTGTGGTTTTATTACAATAATAAATATTACACTCTGGTAAATTTTAATACACAAATCAGTATACGATGAACAATAACATATAACAATAATAAGCGCGAACATATGATTTTGTTGTGTGATAGCATTATATAGACTTGTTTGTAGGTTGATAATGTCTAGTAATAATTTGTAACTGTGATAATTCATTCCTTTTTGTTTTATTTACATTTCAGCTGTTTGTATTCCGGCTTGTGCCAACTCTGGAATATGTACCTATGATGTATTTGGTAAAAGCATGTGTAATTGCTCGAATACAGACTTTTCTGGAGCAGCCTGCACAGAAGGTAAATCTGTGTACATGATTTCCATTGATGTGTATGGATTCATCACTTGCTAAACATCTACAATCTGACAATTAATATTAAGAGAGCTATGTCACAGTATCCACTTTAATACAAATATTCTATACATATTGATCTACGTGTGCCAATTAGTGTCCGTAAAGCTGATTTTAAAATTAATACCAGAAAACTAAAAATATGATCATGTTTATGTAACGTATTATAATTCTCTGTTCTTACTTTAGATTACATATAGACACCATTTTAAAATAAGATAATGAACATATGCATTTGTTTTAATTAAAAAAACGAAATAAATAAAAAACAACAACAACAACAAACAAAATACACTTATATTGTACATAATCATTTAAGTTTGTATTATGTGTATGCTATTGAAATGAAAGAGGAAACAACAACACCACATATGGTTTATCATAGAATACATTGAATTTAACTATTATGTACTAGTATTTGAACGAATACACACATTGAGGTTTATATAGACCATTTAAATCGAACTTTATATTGCAGTCCTTGGAGTGTTATGTTCCCGAGACGAACAATGTGCTGCGTTTGATGCAACATTGATTTGTAATCGAAGTGGTATGTGTGCATGCAAACAGGGCTACGTTGAAGTTGGTGGCTTGTGTTCAAAAGGTATATCTTATTTCAATATTTATTATTTTGTCTTGTTGCTTCGTGACTTGAAAATTCTGACATCATCGTATCAATTGACAGCGCAAAATTTTCATTTGACACTATGATCCAATATTTCGGTGGAATTTAACCACCTGGATCAAGTTAACACACCTTTTAGCCAGCTGTTATCATTTTATAAAGCTCATCTTACTGGCACATATGCTTAATAAGGTACGACTTTATTTAGAGGTTTTTATTTATTTAATCGTGCCTTTTCCGCCTGTTACAAACCGCCTGTTACAAACAGCATAACTTGTTTGAAGCTCATACTCAAGCTTCTGTATTCGTCTTGAAGATCTACTATTATCATTAACATTATAAAATAGCCACGGAGGTATTCCATCAATCCACTATCGTTGTAAATCACTAATTTGTGTTAAACAGCCTTTACTCTTTAAACATTGCCGTCGAAATCATTACTCTCGAAATAAGAAACTTATGGGTCCAATATCCCAAACTAAAATTTGTTTTGGTGATTTTGTTTTCTTGCTAAATATATTACTTTCTCGACTGCTTGAGACTGTTTACGCTTCGTAGTTAACTTGGCTAAGACATTCATCATGTTTAACAGCGACATATTTAGCATAACAGTACTTATCTAGCACAACTTCTACTTGTGATGTTATATTCCTATGTTTACTCATGTGAGCTGTAATATTTATTTATTGTAATAGTTTTAGGATCCAACTGCCAGGACATTGCTGACTGTTCCATAATTACACATGCCATGTGTGATTCTGGTAAATGTGTCTGTACCACAGCCTTTGCAGAATATGAAGACATCTGCTTACGTAAGTTGAGACATTTAATATAAAATGACAACATTTACTCGACATTTATACTTGACAAGGTCCGCCTTGACGAAATTATATTGCTGTTAGTAGCCTAAAATTACACCATACTTTAAACTTCCAGCGGCCTTTTTTCCACTGACAGTTCCAAAGCGGTAGCCCTATTTTCAACTCTTTGTGTTTGTGATGTCTTATTTGGCCTTTTAATCATCTTTAAATTTGTTCTTTGTTTCTTAAGTGTTTGTGGTTGACTGTGGTCCTAGAATGCTGCTTTTCCTGTTCGATTTCTATATCCATATTTATCTTTCAATCAAGCGTATTGAAATATTCCGAAGACCTAAATAAATGCATCTGCGTTCTGAAACAAATACAGCAATTGTTCACTCAAACGCATTTTGTTCCTCGAAGTATATTAGGGCGAAAATCATTTAGCTTGTAGTTTTTACAAGACTTTTTTTTATAATTTGGATCACCAAATTAATGGTTATACATTTATTCACCGCGTTATAGGTCTGTGAGGGTCGGGGTGGGCCATTCCTCAATAAACAAAGATGTAAAATGCATAATATTCATATATTAACAGTTTTCAAAATATTTAGAAGGAAAAAATGCATATCATGATTTGAAACTGTATAAATGCGGATGTTTTTAATTTCATTACAATATTCAAAAGAAAATTTAAATTACAATATTGGTCTCTGCAGTCTGAGGGTCTTTCAAAGGAATTTTATTTTTCAAATACACCAGATTGCTGTGTATTCCTTTACATCCTGAAATCAGTAAACATTTACGAACTTGTAAGAATATTTTTTTTGTTAATTTAATATGCCTTCAAAGAAATGTTTGTTTTTCAAAACCCAGCATATATATATATATATTGTATAAACAATTGTTTAACTTCTATAAATACAATTCTAACATAATTAACGTAAGTGTGTTTCAGTTTTTATACCTGATCCACATACCATCTCTGATGAGTTTTCCTACAGAACAGTTGACTGTGTGAAACAAATATAGTGTTATCCAAAATAACTATATAAAGAAAAGACAAGATATTTCAATGGAGGTGTGACTCTTCATTATTCAGTTGGAAAAGCGGGAAACATAATTTTACAGATATAGTTACACATTTCTTGGGACTTTTCTTTTGATGTGTTGCATAGTGTAACTCTTAACATTTAAGACAAAACTAATTAAAAAGCAGGGATTTATAAGTCAACCAAGGTTTTTACAATACTAGTTAACAAACATTATCTATTGTAAAATGATTTGAATGATTGAAGGTTTAAAACGTGTTTACATATAATCTGACTGCTCTCGGTTTCCGATATGTCCAGAACCAGCGTGCACAATTACGTTTTTGAAATCATTCCGCTGGATTTGAATATATGTAATATATGTTACATATGTAGTAATAGGTAAATGTATTATTCTAAAACAGGACAGGAATGTCATGAACCAGTAGTGAAACTGCCGGATCTTTATAGAAGGTCAAGGTATTATTCTGTTGGATACAATGAGCCACTTATAACTGACGTTACTCTAGACGAAGGATGGTATTCGATTGGGCAGAATTCTCTATCGTCACTAGCACAAGAACCTCAGATAGGACAGTGTGGCACATACTACCCTATATGTCTCACAGGTATGCAGCATATTATTATTTATTATTATACCTCACGTTTACACTCCTGTATAAATTGACCATACCCTTAGCGTGAAGCAATTTCTACTGTTCACCGGTAAACACGTTTTACAATCATGCTATTATGACGTCATGAAAAGTATAAACAAAGGTTTTGTGGTTTTCAAATTACGACACGCTTTGCGCAATTGGACATCAATGGAAGCTTATTAAAATACAGTTAAAGTTATGTCAATCGTAAGACGCTTGGTTTACCAAACGACAATAAACAAATATTGCCAGCAGATTCACGATAATTTTGGAAGCGATTTTGAACACCTGGAACTGGCCAAAGACTGCGAGTACACACAGAATAGTGAAGAGCAGTATAATGTTGTGTAATGTGTTATGTAATATATAATGTCTATAAAACGGGTAAAATATATTAATCTTTTTGTATCTTCAAATCAAAACTGGTATAACAATATAAATTAAAAAATAAACTTTTTTTTTATTTGGATTTTTCCCCCTCATATATTTAAATTTTAAATAAAAATAAATATTGCATCCCAGTGAGGGTGGTAGTAGATATTGTCAATCTTCGGAAAAATAATGTCAACCTCGGCTCCTCAGGTTGACAATATCCACTGTCACCTCACCCTCACTGGGATGCAATATTTATATAGTGTTGCTCACAAGTTCATATATGTAACATATAGTATGTTATCGACAAGTCAGAGAACTTAGTACCGTCAGGGGATTATGAAATGAAAACAAATCTTTTCGCACTTCGAGATGAACTGAAATACGTTATTTACCCAAACCCGTCGCATTTACTCGACATTTATACTTGACAAGCTTAAATAAACACTCTTTCCCACTATGCAACTATAAAATACAATAAAACATATCATTGCTAATCTTAATATATAAATCATACTATTAGTTAAACAGATGTCCAGCAGGGTGTATTGGAATATTCCAACCTGTTCTATTTCATTTAAACTAGTTAATTGATAAATACACAGTTTGTTGACAAGAAGTGTAGTATAGAGGGTGTTCCAGCACTATTTCCCCTCGCGGATCCCCAACACCTAAGCAATTAAAGAACACCCAAGAACAACATCGTTAACAAACTGATAAAAGCAACTTTTAGTCAGTTTTAACGATGATATGCTTGCTATTAAAAGCCTTTTAACACGTTTTAAATTGCTTAAGTAAATCAGGAAATCAACACTGAAACACCCAGTCTCTATACTACTTTGAAGGCGAATTAAAAATTACAAAATTTAATATTAATTCATTTGTTTCAAGTTCAAAGATATCATGATAAGAAAACTTGCAAACTCCGATGACTTCTGTCAAAATGTATGTAGTTCTTACTTTGACATGGATAACATTATAATTGTGGAAAGCTCTATGCAGAAAAATGTCATGCAAACTATTTAAACAGTTTTTGGAGGGATGTCGTAAACTCATATATAAAATATCTTAAAATGACACTAATTTATAACCATAATATACTGATAGGAAAACAAAGTATTGTTGTTGTTTTTTAATCTTGGTACCATAAAGGGATAATATATGTTAAAGATATAAGCACTAAAAATGTTAATATCTTTACCAAAGAATAATTTCTACAAAAAGCAAACATTACACCTCATTTCCTTTGCTTCGATGGAATAATAACATAATAACTGCATTTAAACAATTCCTTCAGTTCAATCAATAACGCCACAGAAACGATGGAACATCTATTTTAGCATTGTAAACACTAACATAATTAATGTAGAATCATTCCTCAAATAACAAAATATGACACTTAATCCAATGAAATCTAAATAAATTTTGGAAACAAAGAAATTAATCAATACAGTTAAAAAGCAGTGTCGGAAAATGTTACATTTCTTAAAGCGTTACATATACATCAGTATATGTCTTAAACTAAGCTATCAATTATAGGATTAAGACGAAGCATTAAATCCACGTATAAAGTTAACGAAATAATTGCACCTAAAATAAATGTATGGATAAATGTAATACTGACTGGGGTATTTTACATGCTGCGATAACCTAAAACCTTTACAGATGATACAAAATCCAATGAAATAGAAAGTATGTACTCTGAATACAGCAAACAAGTCGAGCGGGAACTTACATGTAATAATAAATACTATGTGTTGCTTCCAAAGGATCTCCTTTATCAGTATTTATTACTTTTTACTTTAAACCTTCAAGCGGAACTCACGAGCGCACAGACGCACGAGATAGAGACAGGGGCTACTATACTCGTCCCAGCAATGGTCGGTGGAATTGAACAGTTTGGTTTGTCAGAAGAAATTGAGGTCCGTATTCGACAGTGTGGTGGGGACACACAGGTGTATCTTAAACCACCATCTGGAAGAATGGCCGCATATTGTATAGGTAACAATTAATGTGTTGTTTATTTTGTTTTTGCTTGATGATATTGAGGGTAACCTATTTAAAGTTAACGTACTGAACAAAAAATCATTCGAAGTTATTATAACGCAGCATATGTCCATCCGCTGAATAGCGTATTGTTGTGGGCACGACCAGTTTAGTAAACTATTCCAAATTTCACGAAACTAGACGTCCTACTGTGTTTTCATAAGATCTCCAACGGTCTGTCAAAAGTCTGAAGGCATCTTCGGTCATACACACATGTGATAATGTGCCATATTTGGGTACTATCTAAACGATCAAAGATTCAAAGAATCACAACAGTTTTTGTAGTATGTGTTTTATTAGTGTTACATGTACAATGAACATAAAACGAGTGCCGTGCACAATGGATATAGATCTAACTATTATATTATTTTTTTCAGAGCACAACGTTACAACAGAGCCGTCAAACTATTCAGAATCAAATATGCCGTATATATATATGTCTTTAAACTTTACTGAGGAAATTGTCGATGGTACCAACATGTTTATTCCAAACATAATAGCTGAATGCCGAACATCAAATATGTATTACGGAAGCTTTTACGTGGACTTACCATATTACGACGATGGATTTTACTATGTCACTGACTGGTAACAACTTATAATATTCAGACCTACATTTTGCCCGGCACTTAAGCTAATCAAATATTCTACTAAAAGTTAAGTATTTATGTCACTGCTTAGCCGGAAAGAATTTACATTATTGTGCATTATTGTCAGCTCTTTCTAAAGAAATATAAAAAGATCGGACAGGGAAAGTAGCATTCAAGGAGGACAGTCAACCACAAAACACAGAAACAAACACGCAAACAGACAAACAAGAAGGCAAAACCAATAATAAATGCAAACGACATCACAAACACAAAAAGGGTTGACAATAAGGCTACCGCCTTGGAACGGTCAGTGGCAAAGTAGGCCACTGGGGTTTAAACCGGTTCTAGGGTGCACCAAACCTCACACTTACCCTACTGTCATCCCATTAAAACAGGACAGTGTAAATAAAGAAATCCCCGCCATGATCTAATCTCTAACCAACAAGGCAGCATCAATAGGCAATATAAGCAAAACACAAATATGCTCGTGTAAATATAATACAAAAAACAAACAATAGCCTAGAAAGCCACAATGAAGGTACTCAATGACTTTGCAGAAGCCAGAGCAGTAAGAGAATAACCATTAAGGGCACGACAAGAAAGATCATGGACAAACATCAAACGCCACCGTCCCAATGGGCTTTAGGTAGGCGTCATCAAAGGGTCCACAGCCTGTCCGGTCATCGTACAATTAAAGAGGAAAGCATAGTGGCGAACTGTAAAAGGGTCCACCACCAAGCATGCAGTACGTTGCAAAATGATAGGGTCATAACCTCTTTTGATAAACTTGTTAACAAGTTTAACAAAGATAGTATGAAAGTGATCATGACCTAGAATCTTACGAAGTTTATAAATCACATCACCATAAAAGTCAGGTTGTGATAGTCCTTGTCGCAGAAGAGTCCTTAAATTGCTTTTATATTTGGAAAGAAGATCAGGGTTACGATAATAAAATTTTGCAAAGGTTTTACGAAGTTTATGGTAACGGTAACCCTGATTGAGTAACGTTTTAGTTATACAAAGATTACGAATATTAAAGTCCTTAACTCGAGTACAAGCTCTAGAAAAACGAATAAGTTGAGACACATATACCCCATAAGAAGTTGCTCGGAGAACATTCCCATCCAAGTGGGGATAATTAACAATGTCAAAATTAAAATCATTGGGTAAGCTATATTTTCATAAAGGATGGACTTTATATTTTCATGAAAGTGTGTAACCTACCACGCCCTCTTACGTCCTCAATCCCGGATACACACTGGCTATGTGAAATATTATGTGAATGGGCACAACAGTTTAAGTTCAAGAACAATGATATACTCTGCAGATGACACATGCTCATTGTTAAGAACCTACTGCATTTAAGTCTTTCAGAATGTGTTTATTTAATAAGCACATGGACGTAAGTAAATCTATACTGACACCAGTAATCACCATTTAATTAGTATTGAATTTGCATCAACAACGTTGACGTAGTACGACAGAATTCAAATAGCATGCAATATATATACGAATAAAGCGATAACAACGGTACATTTGCTATAGTTCGAATCATATCCATAGATTTATATTATGTTTTTACTGATCAGGTACATTGATGACAAACACTTCGCTACATATGGTCCATCACGAAAGTGGAATGAATTGAGCCTCTCGGAAATTGACGTTCTGAACGCTGGATATAGAATAGGGCTGAAGGTAAAGTGATATAGTGTTTCCACGATAACACGTGTCTTGAAGCAAGATGCGTTACACTTCACTTTGTAGCGACTTTTCAACTTCAGAATGATTTTATATCTATGTAATTGCTAGTAATATGAATGAGACAGTTTTCATAAACTTCAAGGCAATACCTTGTGTGCATTGTAAATGTTACATACACTTATTAGCATGTTTGCAGATGTCTCTAAAACAGATGTAAACACTTTAATGTTTGAGTGGTAAGTTTATTTACATAATGTTGCCATGTTAACTTCCTTCATATCATCCGGTCATATACCATGCCTTGTATATTTTAGTTGCAATGTTCAGTTAAAGTTTCCGACACTGCTTTTGGACAATGGTCGTCGCCACATTTTAGTGCCGCGGTTGAAACAGGTGTTTCTCAGGTAACTTTACTAAATATTGATTCTTCCTAGAAAGATTAACCGTATTTCATAGGCACCATCTTAACTAGCTGTTCTCATATACTGCCTTTGCTTCATAAACGTATGTGGTCCGTTAATGTAAATGCTTACAGCAACGATAAAAATAAGGACAGTAACGCAATATTATGGAACACATTGTTGTCCGTTGCAATATGCTTGTACTGAGCTTTTTCTATAGATAACTGAGATATTCCGTTTTGCCCAGAATATAGCCTAAAACGTAGATGCACATTTACCGTATCCCACCCATTTTGGATCATGTTTTAAAAGATGTGCGACCAGTAGTCCTTAACGATACACATATAAGCTACTTAACATGCTTAAGTCTATTCAATGTAAAAAAAATAGAAAAACATGATTACATTTATTTGGAACGGAAAGCGTCTTATAAATAGTTACTATAAACATAACAAACAATTATGATCACCTTTTGTGTTGCAATACTTTTTGGAGTGACTGTGTTTGCCTTGGAAATCATGTAATACATACATGCACATACTACAGTTTTAATAGAGAAATAACACGCAACAACATCGGGTAAAATGTTAATGTATGTTTTCCTAGGAAAACATGTAATACATGCGTGCACATACTAGTATTAATTAGCGAAATAACACACAACAGCATCGGTAAAAGTGATGTGGGTTTGCCTTGGACATCATGTGATACATACATGTACATACTAAATTTATAAGGGCGAAATAACTCAGCAGCTTTGGGTAAAAATAAGTACTGCCATACTTTGATCTGACTCAGCAAAGAAAGGTTAATGCGTAATAAAAACGAATATACCATATTTGAAATTCCGTCTTTAAGATGGATAGGTTTATTAATAAATTCATCGCATCGCAATTTTATTAAAAACAGAAAAAATAACATGCACTAGTTGTGCAATACGGTATTCTATATGTTCTGTATATAGGTACTATTTCAGAAAACTAAACAAATATAGTTTATGACCAGAAAAAAATGAGTTCGCCCAAATGAATGTTCCCAAAAACGTTCAGTTTGAATATTTCATTACCCTATATTTTAGGAGTACTTCTCCATCGGCGACCCAGGCTCCGGATCTTTCCTCCAACAGGCGTATACCAGTACTCCTCTTGGCTGTGCCACTAATGTAACCGATGCGGCCTTGAATTGCACAATGAAGTTTGATGTCATAGATGAACACGGTGAATCAATTTGTAACCAAGGTCCATCTCAGACCGAACGCCATTATTTATGCGGTCGCGCTTTAATGGGGGTGACCAAGCCAGGATGGGAACAGATGCTCGCTTCAAACAACGGTTGGAATAGATGGAGTTTGAATTCCAGACAAATCCACTACCCAAATGGCTCTTTTTCTAATGACAATATTGGTACACATATTCAGACGTTTGCCGAGGAAGATCATAAAGCAAGTAATATGTTAAAGGTGAAGTTTCAACATTCTACAGATACCGGTCATCGAATATGGAGTGGATACATTTTGCCAGATATGAATGTAAGTACATCAACTTTTCAAGTTGATACAAATGTACTGCTGTAATTAATATTTCATCCATATTTTGGAAATTAATGAGTGGACCGTTTTATTTTAAAAATAGTGTTTGTAAAATCAAAGTTACTATAACCTTGTAGCTTGTTTGTGTTGAACTCTGGAACCTGGTTTAAGTCCCCATCGGCATTTTTGCCATTGACCGTTCCAGTGCGATAGCCCTATTGTTTATGATGTCATATCTTGCTTTGTATTCATCTTTGTAAGTATTGTTTGTTTCTGTGCGTCTTCTTTGGTTGACTGTTGTCCTTGAAGTTCCTTTACGACTTTCATA
>JAWPHD010000168.1:0-132500 GCA_037043455.1 Cyrtodaria siliqua | reverse complement strand
CGAAAAACTGCCTGTTTAAAGAAATAAAATACGAACTCTGATATCCAACGTTGTTTGAAATGATATGACTATGCCACATGACGTTTTTGTTTTTACTGAAAGGATGTTTTGACGCCAGGATGTTTTTTAATCAACCCCATTTTCGCACATTGACAAAAATGTCATTTGAAAACATATTTTAAACTCGTCCACAGATTTATTGTTACGATTTATGAAAAACGTATCGAAAACCAATCACTCTGATATGGAATGGGAACTGGTTTCATATCCAAATACCCGCGTCTACTCATGTGCTGCAAATTATAATCTTACACATGAGGTTAGCCGGATTTGATAGGTACTGTCCAATTCTCGATATATCTATTTTAATCGAGATAGACACGTTTTCAAATAACCGTAATCGGTAATATATATAAGTCCTTGTTGTGTTTTGTTATCATTCTGTTTCAACATAATTGTATCCCTTACGTTTGATTGTTATTTTGAATGGTGTTTTACGTTATTTAGAGCACTTGATATACACTATATGACGGTCGAATGTTATTGTATTAGAGGCATTCCACCCAGATATACCGCCTGCCATTCTCTAGACTCGACACTTTCTGACTGGATGTATCCTTTATTTAAAGAAGTGTGTGTATACTGTATGCGTTATAGGACATACGTCGAATCCATAGACAAAGGATATAAACTGAATATGTCTTTGTGTTCATTTATAGTGGCATGGAAGGTGTTCAACTACAGACAGTTGGTGAATACATCCTCTTCAGAAGCAAGCGTGTTCCGTTTGAGGCAAGTTTCTTTTTTTTTGCTTTTAGCGGAATTACATTGATGATATACTGAGGGATTTTTTTTTTAAATGAAATTATACTGTATACAAAGATATACTGACAATTTGGGACTTTACGGGCTTAACCCCTACGTTCATTTATTCGCTACGTCATTAAGATGTTCGACTGTTATTGATGTGTGTTTAATAAAATATTGTGTCTATGGCAGTAGTTTCTTGATTTTGCTGTCGAAACATTAATATCAATTTGCAGAATCAACCAATATTTTTGTTAACGAAAACATAGTCATAAATATTAAAACATACGTATTGATTTGAAATTAAAATCACATTACTGCATGTGTTTTTCTCTGATATATGTGTTCGATACCATACATATTATACGTACGATTACCTGTTACCTGAGGTGTCTGCCAAACAATAAAATAAAGCTTCTTTTAGATTAAATAAACAATCAGTTCAATAGCCAGACTGTATAAGGTGCACGCTTGTGTCTATGACTGAAATATCCGAGAAATATTTGAGAAAGAACAAATTGCAAATCAAATCCATCACGAGGCGTTAAACTTATGCGATTATAATTGGTTCTAACGCAACAATTAGTGCTGGCATATGCAATACATACTGAAAAGATGATCCAGTTGAAGCAAAAAACGCAGTTAAGAGAGAAAAATAGCAGACTTGGTTGTATTGTCTGTTCATGAGGTAATTCAAGAACTACTCTTCCTAGCACCGGTTAGATTCATGCTGCAGAATGATTCGTTCTAGGTTACATAATTGTTTCGTTTTAGCTAATAGACTGAATATACCTAAGAGAAGACATAGTAAACTAATCTAAGAAGACATATAATGCTAAAGGAGACATAACAGTTGTTTTCATTTAAGTGTGACTCAACTGTCAATAACACCTTTTGGACACACGACATATTCTATGAAAGACATATATCACACATATGTGATTAATAAATCTTATATTTGAATGTTGTGATATATGCACGTGTGTAAACATTGAGATATACGATTGTGTACATTACACTGTCTCTATCTTTACCTACTAATTTTGGAAAAAATCAACATTCTAAGTACAATTTGTGATACAAGTATGCAAAAGGTATTTGAAAACAAACAACTTCACTGTAGTATAATGCTATGAAAAATAACAATACATAAGTAAAACATGACTGAAATCAAATTGAAATTCAATCAAATATGACTAATGTTTATGTGTATCATTCATTAAGGTCCAAATGAAGACGGAGGAATGCGATTCTGGAGTCTGTATTTGTGCTACAACGTACCGACACGGAAACGATATCTACACTGTCGATAAATGTGGAGGGTTAAACAGAGTTGGACATATCTATGGAGATGGACCAGATATCACATCGCAAGAGATGTTTACGTCAATTCCCATTGATGGCGTAAGCACGTGCTTGGTTCTGTTGCCTTTGTACTATACATGTCTTCCTGATGCTATTCACATAATGCAAAGCATACTTGGATGAGAGTTTCTGCTACAAGAAGTTTGTAGTTCGAACACAGGCGCCAGCACATATAGTAGATGAATTTCATGTTTTCGCATAAATCAGTCTCTCTCTACAACAACTTAACTTTCAACGTCTAAACATCTTCAATATAACTTTGTTTTACGACCGACTGTTAACATTTAACTATTTTCAACAATTATTTGGCTGCTAAATACAGAATGAACGCTTATTTGGCTGTAACATGTTAATGCATGGTCTTTTATTATGTAATATATAGGGTATGGTCACATGCCGTTGGTTGATTTAGATGTTTGAATCAACCAACGAGATGAGACTATAGGCTATTTGCTTTTTAGCATGTCCATTTCACCTGATTGTCATAGTCATACTTCCGGTAACTGCTAGTTAGAGTAAGCAGGCATTCTTACAGGTGTTATTTCGAATTAAATGATTTTCAACTGTGCAAGTCCAAAGGAAATGTCGGCGTCCATGCTTCAAGTTCGAAATACAAAACTGTTGATACAAACAAAACATTTAGTATGAACTGTCGTAGTTATTTGTTAAGATAAAGCCATCAAAATATCAAATTAAATTAATTCATTTAGGTTAAGGGACATATAAGCATGTATTAACATCCGTAATAGACATTTCATATCATGCTAATTATTTTACACAGCTAAATCGAGTGAATTTAAACGTGATAAACGGGATGAATTTGTACATAGAACAACCCCACGAAAATAACTATGGATATGCCTATAACGTAAATTTACATCAAAACAAAGTTGGCATGGAGACATTTGCAGAAGCAGAAGGTCTATGTGCTTTCACAACAGAAGGATACAGGAGCCGCACGGGTACCATATTATCTGATATGGATGAATTTGCACAGAGCTGGAAGTAAGTCACTAAATGTAATGTTTCATTTTACTGACGTGTACATGTATGTATTTATAGTGTGTCCAAATTTCAAAATTATAGAATATCATTATGTGGTGTGCATTTGTTGAACATTGAGCAAATCTAAGATTCTAAAAAATGGTAAAAGTAAATTTGAATGTATCAGTGATAGATATGATGTGTATTTTATTAAAATTAGCCACAAAGATAAATCCATTAACCTGTTTAATAGTTGGAAAACTTAATCAATGATGAAGAGATTTTTTAATTTCGAATTTTGAATATTATTCCATAACAAATATTCAGAATGTACTTTTATTTACACTGTAAATTTGATTGCTGAAGACAGTATATTAGCGAGGTTGTGTACTCTTAAAATCGATTTAAGCTAACCGGTTGGCGATACAGAACACTGACCATTCCAAGTAGGTTGCATTGTCTTCACCACTCTTTCTGTTGTGTATTGTCTTTTTCATTGAATAGTTAATTTGCTCTTTGTTTGTGGTACTGTGCGGATCAACGGTGTCATTGCGTTTTTGAGCTGTACTTTTGGGTGCAATGTTTTCTATATGACCATTTTTCTCATTCAACAGTTCAACATATTATACATTTCCCGTGAAAAGCACTTTCTTGACTTTGAACATCATATAATATCTGCTTGTAACTAATAAGGAGTGTATTAAAGCAGTTATTCTCATAAATCACTCCTGTATGAAGTTAGTCGTATATATACTATGGGGACATTCGGTTTTCTAGTATTTACACGAGCTTGGCTTTTTGAAGCAAAAACATACTATCGCCTGTTGTCATTGTAGCTCAAAATTGTCGTAATTAAGCATCGATGAAGAACCATCCTTTAGTGTGTGAACATGACTTAAGTATTTCCCTTTGTTGCATAACATACTAAACGAACAAATGTGGACTCATGTGGACCCTCACACGTTACGGCTTTATGTTACGTATAATATCATTTATTGTTACACCCAGTATGCTTTATGTAATGTATAACTGAAACCATATTATTATATAATGGCTACATTGGCCAAGCTTCACTTATTAAGAAGTTACCATGAACTATTAAATTGAACTCTCTCAAACTCAACTCAACCATATCACACCAAGTACTTTTTCCTGTATTTATTCATATAATGCTTGTAGCAGTTTATCATTTAGAAAATGAAATAGATGCTTCGGTCATTTGTTGAACATTCTAAAACATTCTAAAACCATTCTGAGATTGATATAATACCTTTGCAATCAGAAACATTGTCAAATGAATACTCCTATTCGTTTCAATTATGACTTTGTCATACAATATTAATTATAAACGGCGTGTTTTTTTCCATGTTCGTAGGATTCCAGCAGAAGAAAGTCTACTCAATCCTAAAACTCACATAACATATTCGTGGAAGGAGGAATTTTACATGTGTAACTGCCCCAACAGTACGGAAGATATACCTGAAATGGTCGTCACTTATCCAGATCCATTCTTCTCAACCAGAAATATTCACACTGGCGTTTTAAAATGCACACTCGAAAACTTATGTTTTGAAAAGCACGACGGTAACACAGGTAAGCACAAATATATATAAATCATAAATGTGTTCAATTAAATATGTATGATATAGTCATACAACATTCATGATATAGTCATACATCTTTAGACCACCTTTGTATTAATCTGTAAGCGATATAACTTTTAAAAATATGTATGAAAGGGAAAATCGGGAAATCGTAGATAAATACAAAACAATATTGCAGTCCCGGTTTGATTGAACGGTAATGAAAAGTGCTTGCTACCGTTCACGCCCTCTATCCCTGAGTTGAGCAAAACTCAATATTTAAAATGCCAATAGCACAGAAATGTGAACCATCTCGGAGAAGGTATGCATATCACGGTGAACATGGAACCTTCATTGAGGTGTTTTACACACCATTGAATACACAGCAAAATTCGATTAAACGCTAACCAGAAAGTGCATTTTTATATCAACAAAACGCAAGGTCCATACCAGTATTAGATTAGTGGAATGTCCTTGAACTAAATATAAGCTAAATATAAACAGGGCTGATATCAATTCATGATACGTTGCACCAATATGCATTTTCTAAGGAAAGGGAATGCTCAGAAAAGAAAATAAGCTGTATTTATTTGAATATATTGGCTTTAAGTATTAAGGTCTTAAACTAAGTGCTGTTGATTTACTTTCCTTTAAAATTGATATATCGACACGTTAATCCAGAAGTTAAAACACATGACTAGTGTCTTCACAGGCTATGTTTGGTTATGACGTATATTCATGTAAGAGCACATATTTTAACTAACCCACATAATCTTGGTTCTAATGTAATACATACTAAAAGGGGGATCCATTGAAAGAAACAAACACAAACATGAGATAAAGGTAGTCTACATGTACAATAGCAGACTCGGTTTTATTGAGTCTGTTCATGAGAGGTAATTCTAGTGAAGAACTGTCACGCCTCCTAGCAAGGCTTAATCGATATTCTACTTTAAAGCACATACATTAGGCTTGATGATCCCAAAGGACCAGAACATAATAACACTAGTCTACTGAGTTTTAGTCGGGGCAACTTTATACGGCCGTAACACAGCACTAAACAAACGCCAATGTGAATGTCAATCAATACTAACAAGGGGATCCATTGGAAGCAAAACACAAACAAGAGATAAAAGAAGCAGACTAGGTTTCATTGAGTCTGTTTATGAGAGGTAATGTCTATTGGAACACCTGTCATGTCTCCTAGCACCGGCCTAAGCGATATTCTACTTTAAATCCACAAAGATTGGATGTTGTACATTTGTATCAGTACTAAATGTGTAAATATGTATTGAAATTGATAAGATAATAAGCATCTTGCACCATTTTAAATATGATATTAAATGATAGGCACATGTATGACGCTAAACGAAACAACAAATAACACGTCGAGTGAAAGTTAATATTTGGTATTCGATCAAAGAAAATATCAAGTTAATTGAACAAATCATATAATGATGTAAATAATGAGCTTTCATGATACATGAAGACTAATCAGGCTGATTCGTGTTTCATTCCAGCCTTTTGCTCTCCGAAATGTGCCAACAATGGACAGTGTATTTACGATGCTGTACTTGACATAAACACGTGCAATTGTTCGAATACAAACTTCACTGGTCCAACATGCAACGAAGGTAATACTATACAAATATATGTCTTGTTTATATTGCAATAGCGGGTGAAATAAACATTTATATATGACCATACATCCAAAGTATATACTTATAAACATAAATATGGATATAAAAATCGAACAGGAAAAGCAGCTTTCAAGGACGACAGTCAACACGCAGAAACAAAGAACAAATTTAAAGATGAATAAAAGGCCAAATAAGACATCACAAACACAAAATGGTTGACAATAGGGCTACCGCCTTGGAACGGTCAGTGGCAAAAAAGGCCGTTGGGGGTTAAGTTCCGTCTGCGTATTAAGAGCAACACATTTATTCCGTTAATTCATTTTTGCATACATATTGCACTATAAGTTCAGAGTACACTGAAATGGACATTTGACGTTTAATACTATCTAGGTCGTGGTAAGGAATAGCATATGTTATGTTTTATGTTTGCAAAATCAACAAGATATTGTTCCACAATAATGTATACCAAAATCATTTTGTATAGATTTTGATAAAAGAAGCATACGTTCAGAAACACACTATCAAATTAACTGTAGAAAGTGTTGAACTACATGTTACGCGTATTGTTAGTCCATGCACAATGTTACACACAATATATCAGTTAAACAATGACAATTACAAACATTATCATTGGTTTTGGCACGTTATGTATTTAACTTAAAAAACAATGTATGCATGAAACGCATTAGACACTATGTATATATGCAATAATGTAGACTTGAAGTAATTCATTTTCTCTTTTTCTTTTTTTTTCGACACAAACTTTGCGATGTGTTTCACTAACACAATACGGGACTATGCTACCAATCTGGGAAACGTCAAGTCGAGACATCCCTCAAGGTTGTACCAAATCAAAGATATTTAACCCAGCGGCCCTTTTTGTCACTGACAGTTTCAAGACGATAGGCATATTGCCAACCCATTTATGATTGTGATGTAATATTTTGCATTTTAATCATCTTTGTATGTGTTGTTTGTTTATGTGCGTGATTTCGGTTGACTGTGTTCCTTGAATGCTGCGTTTTCTTTTTCTATTCGATATAATTCTCAGAAACAAGCTAAAGTTCCAAACTCATATAACTAAATATTGTTGTTAATACATTTATTTGCGTGGTCTTCGGGAGTATATACACCATGCGCACTCGTTGTAGTTAATACATGTTTATATTTGGTGTATTTTTAGCTGTGTGCACTCCGGCGTGTACCAACAATGATATCTGTATTGATGATGCTGACTTTGGTGTAAACATATGCACAGAAGGTAAACTATATATTAGCGATTTCTGTAAAATGAAAGTTGATCCACACGAAAGTATACCGATTGTTATAGTAGTGTAAAGCTATCATGTGTAAGTAGTGTAAACCTATCACGCATACGTAGTGCAAATCTATCATGTACATATAGTGTAAAGCTATCATGTATAAGTAGTGTAAAACTATCATTTGTAAGAAGTGTAAACCTATCATGCTTAAGTAGGGTAAATATATCATGCTTAAGTAGTGTAAAGCAGTCATGTATAAGTAGTGTAAACATATCTTGTATAAGTAGTGTAAACCTCGCTTGTATAAGTATCTAAAAGGCTATCTATCATGTGTAAGTAGTGTACATCTAAGGCTATCATGTATAAGTAGTGTCAACCTAGCATTTATAAGTACTGGTAGCCTATCATGCATAAGTAGTGTAAACAAATCATGTATAAATAGTGTAAATCCACCATGCATAAGTAGTGTAAACAAATCATGTATAAGTAGTGTTAACATAGCATGCATAAGTAGTGTAAACCTATCATGTATCAGATGACTATTTGAAGCAACACCGCAAGTAGAAACATACCGCATCTGCCACGGTCCTGCAAAGGCGCTGTATTATGCTATTGTCTTTAACGACTTGAAATACTATCTAAGTAAAACTGAAGGAGTAAAATACATAACAGGAATTCATTACAGTTTACTTATGTATGTTTGTTTTATTTCAGCTGTGTGTACACCTGCTTGTGCCAACAGTGGAGTCTGTAAGCGTGATTATGAATTAAGTGCAAACACATGCGATTGTTCGAATACAACCTTTTCCGGAGCAACATGCACCGAAGGTAAATTATACATAGATGTTTCATTAATAATTGTGGCTTAATTGACAAGCGGGATCTGTTCCTTTATATCCGATAGCAGCTACAATAAACATGTTCTGCTGTTCCAAACTATATTTGCTTATTAACAACATTATTGAAAAAAGATGTAAATAAAATAAGGGTTCATGTTTGTCAACATCTTAATATACATTGCTGTTTTAGTAATACGGTAACCTTGTCTTCACCACTCACTGTGTTGTGAATTGCAATCTGCAATAAGGATGAGTAACTTAATTTTCCAACGATGCAAGTTTATTTCCCCATTATACTATTGGTAAATTTACATGTGTTTACATTGTACATGACATAAATATGAATAGTGACAGTAGCTCTTAAACAATGTGCAATCATGTGTATTTAATATTTCATAACAGCTGTTTGCAAACCGGCATGTGACACCAATGGAATCTGTGTCCACGACTCTCTGTTTGGGGTAAACAAATGCGACTGCTTCTTCCCAGGAATACCATGTCAAATACCAGGTACATGAACTGGCAATGGTAGTGTGGTTTTATTACAATAATAAATATTACACTTCGGTAAATTTTAATACACTATTCAGTATACGATGAACAATAACATATAACAATAATAAGCGCGAACATATGATTTTGTTGTGTGATAGCATTATATAGACTTGTTTATAGGTTGATAATGTCTAGTAATAGTTTGTAACTGTGATAATTCATTCCGTTTTGCTTTATTTACATTTCAGCTGTTTGTATTCCGGCTTGTGCCAACTCTGGAATATGTACCTATGATGTATTTGGTTAAAGCATGTGTAATTGCTCGAATACAGACTTTTCTGGAGCAGCCTGCACAGAAGGTAAATCTGTGTACATGATTTCCATTGATGAGTATGGATTCATCACTTGCTAAACATCTACAATCTGACTATTAATATTAAGAGAGCTATGTCACAGTATCCACTTTAATACAAATCTTCTATATATATTGATCTACGTGTGCCAATTAGTGTCCGTAAAGCTGATTTTAAAATTAATACCAGAAAACTAAAAATATGATCATGTTTATGTAACGTATTATAATTCTCTGTCCATACTTTAGATTACCTATAGACACCATTTTAAAATAAGATAATGAACATATGCATTTGTTTTAATTGAAAAAAAGTGAAATAAATCAAAAATAAAAACAACAACAAACAAAATACACTTATATTGTACATAATCATTTAAGTTTGTATTATGTGTATGCTATTGAAATGAAAGAGGAAACAACAACACCACATATGGTTTATCATAGAATACATTGAATTTAACTATTATGTACTAGTATTTGAACGAATACACACATTGAGGTTTATATAGACCATTTAAATCGAACTTTATATTGCAGTCCTTGGAGTGTTATGTTCCCGAGACGAACAATGTGCTGCGTTTGATGCAACATTGATTTGTAATCGAAGTGGTATGTGTGCATGCAAACAGGGCTACGTTGAAGTTGGTGGCTTGTGTTCAAAAGGTATATCTTATTTCAATATTTATTATTTTGTCTTGTTGCTTCGTGACTGGAAAATTCTGACATCATCGTATCAATTGACAGCGCATAGTTTTTATTTGACACTATGATCCAATATTTCGGTGGACTTTAACCACCTGGATCAAGTTAACACACCTTTTAGCCAGCTGTTATCATTTTGTAAAGCTCATCTTACTGGCACATATGCTTAATAAGGTACGACTTTATTTAGAGGTTTTTATTTAATTAATCGTGCCTTTTCCGCCTGTTACAAACCGCCTGTTACAAACAGCATAACTTGTTTGAAGCTCATACTCAAGCTTCTGTATTCGTCTTGAAGATCTACTATTATCATTAACATTATAAAATAGCCACGGAGGTATTCCATCAATCCACTATCGTTGTAAATCACTAATTTGTGTTAAACAGCCTTTACTCTTTAAACATTGCCGTCGAAATCATTACTCTCGAAATAAGAAACTTATGGGTCCAATATCCCAAACTAAAATTTGTTTTGGTGATTTTGTTTTCTTGCTAAATATATTACTTTCTCGACTGCTTGAGACTGTTTACGCTTCGTAGTTAACTTGGCTAAGACATTCATCATGTTTAACAGCGACATATTTAGCATAACAGTACTTATCTAGCACAACTTCTACTTGTGATGTTATATTCCTATGTTTACTCATGTGAGCTGTAATATTTATTTATTGTAATAGTTTTAGGATCCAACTGCCAGGACATTGCTGACTGTTCCATAATTACACATGCCATGTGTGATTCTGGTAAATGTGTCTGTACCACAGCCTTTGCAGAATATGAAGACATCTGCTTACGTAAGTTGAGAAATTTGATATAAAATGACAACATTTACTCGACATTTATACTTGACAAGGTCCGCCTTGACGAAATTAAATTGCAGTTAGTAGCCTAAAATTACACCATACTTTAAACTTCCAGCGGCCTTTTTCCCACTGACAGTTCCAAAGCGGTAGGCCTTTTTTCAACTCTTTGTGTTTGTGATGTCTTATTTGGCCTTTTAATCATCTTTAAATTTGTTCTTTGTTTCTTGAGTGTTTGTGGTTGACTGTGGTCCTTGAATGCTGCTTTTCCTGTTCGATTTCTATATCCATATTTATCTTTCAATCAAGCGTATTGAAATATTCCGAAGACCTAAATAAATGCATCTGCGTTCTGAAACAAATACAGCAATTGTTCACTCAAACGCATTTTGTTCCTCGAAGTATATTAGGGCGAAAATCATCTAGCTTGTAGTTTTTACAAGACTTTTTTTTATAATTTCGATCACCAAATTAATGGTTATACATTTATTCACCGCGTTATAGGTCTGTGAGGGTCGGGGTGGGCCACTCCTCAATAAACAAAGATGTAAAATGCATAATATTCATATATTAACAGTTTTCAAAATATTTAGAAGGAAAAAATGCATATCATGATTTGAAACTGTATAAATGGGGATGTTTTTAATTTCATTACAATATTCAAAAGAAAATTTAAATTACAATTTTGGTCTCTGCAGTCTGAGGGTCTTTCAAAGGAATTTTATTTTTCAAATACACCAGATTGCTGTGTATTCCTTTACATCCTGAAATCAGTAAACATTTACGAACTTGTAAGAATATTTATTTTGTTAATTTAATATGCCTTCAAAGAAATGTTTGTTTTTCAAAACCCAGCATATATATATATATTGTATAAACAATTGTTTAACTTCTATAAATACAATTCTAACATAATTAACGTATGAGTGTTTCAGTTTTTATACCTGATCCACATACCATCTCTGATGAGTTTTCCTACAGTACAGTTGACTGTGTGAAACAAATATGGTGTTATCCAAAATAACTATATAAAGAAAAGACAAGATATTTCAATGGAGGTGTGACTCTTCATTATTCAGTTGGAAAAGCGGGAAACATAATTTTACAGATATAGTTACACATTTCTTGGGACTTTATTTTGATGTGTTGCATAGTGTAACTCTTAACATTTAAGACAAAACTAATTAAAAAGCAGGGATTTATAAGTCAACCAAGGTTTTTACAATACTAGTTAACAAACATTATCTATTGTAAAATGATTTGAATGATTGAAGGTATTAAAACGTGTTTACATATAATCTGACTGCTCTCGGTTTCCGATATGTCCAGAACCAGCGTGCAAAATTACGTTTTTGAAATCATTCCGCTGGATTTGAATATATGTAATATATGTTACATATGTAGTAATAGGTAAATGTATTATTCTAAAACAGGACAGGAATGTCATGAACCAGTAGTGAAACTGCCGGATCTTTATAGAAGGTCAAGGTATTATTCTGTTGGATACAATGAGCCACTTATAACTGACACTACTCTAGACGAAGGATGGTATTCGATTGGGCAGAATTCTCTATCGTCACTAGCACAAGAACCTCAGATAGGACAGTGTGGCACATACTACCCTATATGTCTCACAGGTATGCAGCATATTATTATTTATTATTATACCTCACGTTTACACTCCTGTATAAATTGACCATACCCTTAGCGTGAAGCAATTTCTACTGTTCACCGGTAAACACGTTTTACAATCATGCTATTATGACGTCATGAAAAGTATAAACAAAGGTTTTGTGGTTTTCAAATTACGACACGCTTTGCGCAATTGGACATCAATGGAAGCTTATTAAAATACAGTTAAAGTTATGTCAATCGTAAGACGCTTGGTTTACCAAACGACAATAAACAAATATTGCCAGCAGATTCACGATAATTTTGGAAGCGATTTTGAACACCCTGGAACTGGCCAAAGACTGCGAGTACACACAGAATAGTGAAGAGCAGTCTAATGTTGTGTAATGTGTTATGTAATATATAATGTCTATAAAACGGGTAAAATATATTAATCTTTTTTTATCTTCAAATCAAAACTGGTATAACAATATAAATTAAAAAATAAACTTTTTTTTTATTTGGATTTTTCCCCCTCATATATTGAAATTTTAAATAAAAATAAATATTGCATCCCAGTGAGGGTGGTAGTAGATATTGTCAATCTTCCAAAAAATAATGTCAACCTCGGCTCCTCAGGTTGACAATATCCACTGTCACCTCACCCTCACTGGGATGCAATATTTATATAGTGTTGCTCACAAGTTCATATATGTAACATATAGTATGTTATCGACAAGTCAGAGAACTTAGTACCGTCAGGGGATTATGAAATGAAAACAAATCTTTTCGCACTTCGAGATGAACTGAAATACGTTATTTACCCAAACCCGTCGCATTTACTCGACATTTATACTTGACAAGCTTAAATAAACACTCTTTCCCACTATGCAACTATAAAATACAATAAAACATATCATTGCTAATCATAATATATAAATCATACTATTAGTTAAACAGATGTCCAGCAGGGTGTATTGGAATATTCCAACCTGTTCTATTTTATTTAAACTAGTTAATTGATAAATATACAGTTTGTTGACAAGAAGTGTAGTATAGAGGGTGTTCCAGCACTATTTCCCCTCGCGGATCCCCAACACCTAAGCAATTAAAGAACACCCAAGAACAACATCGTTAACAAACTGATAAAAGCAACTTTTAGTCAGTTTTAACGAGATATGCTTGCTATTAAAAGCCTTTTAACACGTTTTAAATTGCTTAAGTAAATCAGGAAAACAAACACTGAAATACCCAGTCTCTATACTACTTTGAAGGGGAATTAAAAATTACAAAATTTAATATTAATTCATTTGTTTCAAGTTCAAAGATATCATGATAAGAAAACTTGCAAACTCCGATGACTTCTGTCAAAATGTATGTAGTTCTTACTTTGACATGGATAACATTATAATTGTGGAAAGCACTATGCAGAAAAATGTCATGCAAACTATTAAAACAGTTTTTTGAGGGATGTCGTAAACTCATATATAAAATATCTTAAAATGACACTAATTTATAACCATAATATACTGATAGGAAAACAAAGTATTGTTGTTGTTTTTTAATCTTGGTACCATAAAGGGATAATATATGTTAAAGATATGAGCACTAAAAATGTTAATATGTTTACCAAAGAATAATTTCTACAAAAATCAAACATTACACCTCATTTCCTTTGCTTCGATGGAATAATAACATAATAACTGCATTTAAACAATTCCTTCAGTTCAATCAATAACGCCACAGAAACGATGGAACATCTATTTTAGCATTGTAAACACTAACATAATTAATGTAGAATCATTCCTCAAATAACAAAATATGACACTTAATCCAATGAAATCTAAATAAATTTTGGAAACAAAGAAATTAATCAATACAGTTAAAAAGCAGTGTCGGAAAATGTTACATTTCTTAAAGCGTTACATATACATCAGTATATGTCTTAAACTAAGCTATCAATTATAGGATTAAGACGAAGCATTAAATCCACGTATAAAGTTAACGAAATAATTGCACCTAAAATAAATGTATGGATAAATGTAATACTGACTGGGGTATTTTACATGCTGCGATAACCTAAAACCTTTACAGATGATACAAAATCCAATGAAATAGAAAGTATGTACTCTGAATACAGCAAACAAGTCGAGCGGGAACTTACATGTAATAATAAATACTATGTGTTGCTTCCAAAGGATCTCCTTTATCAGTATTTATTACTTTTTACTTTAAACCTTCAAGCGGAACTCACGAGCGCACAGACGCACGAGATAGAGACAGGGGCTACTATACTCGTGCCAGCAATGGTCGGTGGAATTGAACAGTTTGGTTTGTCAGAAGAAATTGAGGTCCGTATTCGACAGTGTGGTGGGGACACACAGGTGTATCTTAAACCACCATCTGGAAGAATGGCCGCATATTGTATAGGTAACAATTAATGTGTTGTTTATTTTGTTTTTGCTTGATGATATTGAGGGTAACCTATTTAAAGTTAACGTACTGAACAAAAAATCATTCGAAGTTATTATAACGCAGCATATGTCCATCCGCTGAATAGCGTATTGTTGTGGGCACGACCAGTTTAGTAAACTATTCCAAATTTCACGAAACTAGACGTCCTACTGTGTTTTCATAAGATCTCCAACGGTCTGTCAAAAGTCTGAAGGCATCTCCGTCATACACACATGTGATAATGTGTCATATTTGGGTACTATCTAAACGATCAAAGATTCAAAGAATCACAACAGTTTTTGTAGTATGTGTTTTATTAGTGTTACATGTACAATGAACATAAAACGAGTGCCGTGCACAATGGATATAGATCTAACTATTATATTATTTTTTTCAGAGCACAACGTTACAACAGAGCCGTCAAACTATTCAGAATCAAATATGCCGTATATATATATGTCTTTAAACTTTACTGAGGAAATTGTCGATGGTACCAACATGTTTATTCCAAACATAATAGCTGAATGCCGAACATCAAATATGTATTACGGAAGCTTTTACGTGGACTTACCATATTACGACGATGGATTTTACTATGTCACTGACTGGTAACAACTTATAATATTCAGACCTACATTTTGCCCGGCACTTAAGCTAATCAAATATTCTACTAAAAGTATTTATGTCACTGCTTAGCCGGAAAGAATTTACATTATTGTGCATTATTGTCAGCTCTTTCTAAAGAAATATAAAAAGATCGGACAGGGAAAGTAGCATTCAAGGAGGACAGTCAACCACAAAACACAGAAACAAACACGCAAACAGACAAACAAGAAGGCAAAACCAATAATAAATGCAAACGACATCACAAACACAAAAAGGGTTGACAATAAGGCTACCCCCTTGGAACGGTCAGTGGCAAAGTAGGCCACTGGGGGTTTAAACCGGTTCTAGGGTGCACCAAACCTCACACTTACCCTACTGTCATCCCATTAAAACAGGACAGTGTAAATAAAAAAATCCCCGCCATGATCTAATCTCTAACCAACAAGGCAGCATCAATAGGCAATATAAGCAAAACACAAATATGCTCGTGTAAATATAATACAAAAAAAACACAATAGCCTAGAAAGCCACAATGAAGGTACTCAATGACTTTGCAGAAGCCAGAGCAGTAAGAGAATAAACCATTAAGGGCACGACAAGAAAGATCATGGACAAACATCAAACGCCACCGTCCCAATGGGCTTTAGGTAGGCGTCATCAAAGGGTCCACAGCCTGTCCGGTCATCGTACAATTAAAGAGGAAAGCATAGTGGCGAACTGTAAAAGGGTCCACCACCAAGCATGCAGTACGTTGCAAAATGATAGGGTCATAACCTCTTTTGATAAACTTGTTAACAAGTTTAACAAAGATAGTATGAAAGTGATCATGACCTAGAATCTTACGAAGTTTATAAATCACATCACCATAAAAGTCAGGTTGTGATAGTCCTTGTCGCAGAAGAGTCCTTAAATTACTTTTATATTTGGAAAGAAGATCAGGGTTACGATAATAAAATTTTGCAAAGGTTTTACGAAGTTTATGTTAACGGTAACCCTGATTGAGTAACGTTTTAGTTATACAAAGATTACGAATATTAAAGTCCTTAACTCGAGTACAAGCTCTAGAAAAACGAATAAGTTGAGACACATATACCCCATAAGAAGTTGCTCGGAGAACATCCCCATCCAAGTGGGGATAATTAACAATGTCAAAATTAAAATCATTGGGTAAGCTATATTTTCATAAAGGATGGACTTTATATTTTCATGAAAGTGTGTAACCTACCACGCCCTCTTACGTCCTCAATCCCGGATACACACTGGAGATGTGAAATATTATGTGAATGGGCACAACAGTTTAAGTTCAAGAACAATGATATACTCTGCAGATGACACATGCTCATTGTTAAGAACCTACTGCATTTAAGTCTTTCAGAATGTGTTTATTTAATAAGCACATGGACGTAAGTAAATCTATACTGACACCAGTAATCACCATTTAATTAGTATTGAATTTGCATCAACAACGTTGACGTAGTACGACAGAATTCAAATAGCATGCAATATATATACGAATAAAGCGATAACAACGGTACATTTGCTATAGTTCGAATCATATCCATAGATTTATATTATGTTTTAACTGATCAGGTACATTGATGACAAACACTTCGCTACATATGGTCCATCACGAAAGTGGAATGAATTGAGCCTCTCGGAAATTGACGTTCTGAACGCTGGATATAGAATAGGGCTGAAGGTAAAGTGATATAGTTTTTCCACGATAACACGTGTCTTGAAGCAAGATGCGTTACACTTCACTTTGTAGCGACTTTTCAACTTCAGAATGATTTTATATCTATGTAATTGCTAGTAATATGAATGAGACAGTTTTCATAAACTTCAAGGCAATACCTTATGTGCATTGTAAATGTTACATGCACGTATTAGCATGTTTGCAGATGTCTCTAAAACAGATGTAAACACTTTAATGTTTAAGTTGTAAGTTTATTTACATAATGTTGCCATGTTAACTTCCTTCATATCATCCGGTCATATACCATGCCTTGTATATTTTAGTTGCAATGTTCAGTTAAAGTTTCCGACACTGCTTTTGGACAATGGTCGTCGCCACATTTTAGTGCCGCGGTTGAAACAGGTGTTTCTCAGGTAACTTTACTAAATATTGATTCTTCCTAGAAAGATTAACCGTATTTCATAGGCACCATCTTAACTAGCTTTTCTCATATACTGCCTTTGCTTCATAAACGTATGTGGTCCGTTAATGTAAATGCTTACAGCAAAGATAAAAATAAGGACAGTAACGCAATATTATGGAACACATTTGTGTCCGTTGCAATATGCTTGTACTGAACTTTTTCTATAGATCACTGAGACATTCCGTTTTGGCCAGAATATTGCCTAAAACGTAGATGCACATTTACAATAAAATGTGTGCAAAACATAAACAGTATTGTAGGGAGCAGCTGCATATTATAGTAAGGACGATTAGTCAGCCATCGTTGTAAATAAAATCCAAATTGAACGGGTCAAGTGAACCTGTCAACAAAATGCATGATTTAGGTATGAGCAATGTCACCCATAGAGTGCATGCCAGTAATTGAACACTCAGGATGTGATCATAATACGTCTATTATAGTTATATGGCAGAAAGTTTGACCTTTATATCCGATGTGATAACTTGGCTTATTTATTTAGAAATGGTGTATCGTCTGCTCTCGCTGGATAAATGGACTATTCTATGGACACATCTTTTTTACATAAAAACAAAACTTTAAGTACAATTATATCAAATCTTTCGAGTAGAAAGGACACAAGTTCTGCGATATAAGTATTATATCTGATGTTATTTTCACATCAATAGCATTTAATATTTTTCACGTACTCTATGGTTGACATTGCTCATGTCTCTAAATATGCGTTTGGTGGAACATTTTATCTTGAGCGTATCCCACCCATTTTGGATCATGTTTTAACAAATGTGCGACCAGTAGTCCTTAACGATAAATAACATGCACTAGTTGTGCAATACGGTATTATATATGTTCTGTATGTAGGTACTATTTCATTACCCTATATTTTAGGAGTACTTCTCCATCGGGGACCCAGGCTCCGGATCTTTCCTCCAACAGCCGTATACCAGTACTCCTCTTGGCTGTGCCACTAAGGTAACAGGTGAGGCCTTGAATTGCACAATGAAGTTTGATGTCATAGATGAACACGGTGAATCAATTTGTAACCAAGGTCCATCTCAGACCGAACGCCATTATTTATGCGGTCGCGCTTTAATGGGGGTGACCAAGCCAGGATGGGAACAGATGCTCGAATTAAACAACGGTTGGAGTAGTTGGAGTTTGAATTCCAGACAAATCGACTACCCAAATGGCTCTTTATTTTATGACAATATTGGTACACATGTTCAGACGTTTGCCGAGGAAGATCATAAAGCAAGTAATATGTTAAAGGTGAAGTTTCAACATTCTATAGATACCGGTCATCGAATATGGAGTGGATACATTTTACCAGATATGAATGTAAGTACTTCAACTTTTCAAGTTGATGCAAATGTACTGCTGTAATTAATATTTCATCCATATTTTGGAAATTAATGAGTGGACCGTTTTATTTTAAAAATAGTGTTTGTAAAATCAAAGTTACTATAACCTTGTAGCTTGTTTGTGTAACATTTCCTTTGATGAATGCAAGGATTAAATCGTTTAGTTGAGGGTAACTAAAGGGGCGTGACTATACCGTACTACAACTACCAGTTAGAGGAAGTCAGAATTCGGTCACTCCTACGTCGCCGTGGTACTAAAAAGAGTATGAGAGTTAACCTTTCGAAACGACCGAACACGGCACATACGAAATATTGCAGTCTCGGTTTGATTGTTCGTGAACGGTAGTGAAATATGCTAACTACCGTTCACGCACTCTAGCCCCGGGTTCAGCAGAACTCAATATTTATAAAAGTACAAGACGCTACAAAAAGATCGAGTCTGTCTCAGCTTGTTGGTTATTTAAACACCTCCATGGGCTATGCCTAGCTCGGTGTTTAAATAAACCAACTCGCTGAGACCAGACTCTATCTATCACTTATATCCGGAACCTGGCGATGAGCAATCTGTGTTACTGTATCACTCCAGTGTTAGTGTTTGCTGGTACATGTACATGTAGTAATTCCAACTTAGACGAAGTATGCTTTTTAACTAAAAATCGTTTTATTCTTATGATACTTCAAATTAACAATGCATGTGTATCGCGCTTGGCAATTGCATACTTGCATATGTTAGGTTTTTGCTGTTTCCATAACTGTGTCATGGATTGAAAGTAAATGTTGATACTACTTCATTACTTAAACATACTTCAGGTAATATCTCGCATTGCATAGCACAGTTGTTGTCGTATTTCAAGAAATCAGTCTTAAATAAAAACGTGTCAACCGATCCTTGCATGCTTATTAGCAATGCTATCACAATGCGTAATATCAAGTATCCCCTTGTCTTGCATTTCAATGAAAATTGAGCTGTTACGTCTCGTCACCAATGTTTAGATCAGCATAAATATACCACTGTCAGTGACTGTATGTTTTGATCTTTATTTAATTTTTTTCTCTCGGTTTCAAAATAGCGTTGTCGCCCCTTAAATTTCACGGACAGTAAAAAATTCAACTAATATTAGATAATGCATCATTTTATCGTAACTGTATATTATACTTTTCAATCGTAGATACTGTTTTTACTTAAAGTCCGCAAGAGACATTTGTTGATGTGTCGTCTTTCTTCAATATTTTTTTTTTTTGTTAGAGAATATAACTTGGTAGGGATATCTTTATTTACTCTGTCCCGTTTTTCATTTTGGATAATAGTACGGTAAGAGTGAGATTTGTTGAACTCTGGAACCTGGTTTAAGTCCCCATCGATATTTTTGCCATTGACCGTTCCAGTGCGATAGCCCTATTGTTTATGATGTCATATCTTGCTTTGATTCATCTTTGTAAGTATTGTTTGTTTCTGTGCGTCTTCTTATGTTGACTGTTGACCTTGAAGTTCCTTTACGACTTTCATATCTATAATCATATATTTAAACAGCAATAATAGACACAGTGACATTGATAGTGTTTACAGTTCTGTAAGGTGGATAAGACGTTGGCTTTAGGGCTACATAACTCTGCCCAGTGTGTGTTCGCTATCTGGTGAGGGCATGGTGGAGGCATGTCTGATGGGAAACATTATTCCCATTTCATCTTCCTGAATAACCTTATAGTTTGTGTTAACGGAACATCAAAACCCATTTAATTGATTGGATATTTTTGGGAAGAAACTTGTTTCTGTTATTATAACCATGATAACAATACTGTATGTTATATATTAGTATATAGAGGCACTTTTAATAGTGCATCTACTATCAACACTAATCAGCACTTTTATGTTTCATGTGTTTAGACAAATAGTGTCGTAATCTCCGTCTTTTATGAAGTCGCAAATTTCGTAACAGCTATTACATATGTTACATATGTATATATGTTCTAATAGCAAATGTACCGGCTGTATATTATATAAAGTCAAATAAGTCAGCTAATAACAATAATAATATTAATAATAATAATAATATCTTTATTTCGAGAGTATTACTGCTAACCAGTCTAACAGATGGTCCCCAAACAAAACAGAATATATGTACAGTATATAAGAACGTGATTAAAACAATGGTACTAAAAAAAATAATGTCTAGCAAATTCATATTTTTTTCTAAATTTTAAAATTTAAGATAAATTAATAAAAACACAACTGCTTTAAAAATGATGGTACATATTAAAATTAATCAGTATTTTGCGTTTAAGAATATACACTATTAAGAATAATGTTACTGATTTTAAGATAATGATGTCACAAGGTATACAATTCATCAAAGAAATGTACTAGTTGATATACGTGACATATTTGCACATATATACTTCAGCTATTGCACTGTAAATGATAATTGTCGACACAATATCCACAAAAAGAACTGACCGTTTCGGAAGTGTAATCAGTTTAAGTGACCCATTTTTATATCACTCTCAAGATGTTACTGGGTAAACCATACCCTCTGGCAGAATGTGAGAGATAGTGAAATACTGCCACTGTAACAAAATATACAAATAGTGTATAACACATCGTTTAGATGATGTAATGTGTACGTTTTCGGTTTTAGAAAACATATTTTAATATATCTTCGTGTAAAGTATGTATTCATGTTTGGCGATTGTCTTATTGTAAATATATGATAACATTAAAATGCTTAAGATACATGTACTAGTGTAATAAGCAAATACAAATACAATCGCAAAATGGGTAAAATACACATTCTTGTAAAGATTAAAAGGTAACTGATGTAAACATGACACCATGAACAATTTGGCAGCGGTAAAGTGATCACTAAATTGATAACTTGAAGAGAAAACTCGCCAGCACAACTTACAAACTCGACTGAGCTGAATTCGTTAATTACATTCAAAATTAAATTAATGTTTGTTATTAATTAATGACTATTGCAGTTGTATGTTCAACGTGGAGACTTGCAAAACGTATACTGTCAACTGACATCGACTACCGGGGGGATTCCAACAGTTACTTCACATGACGTCACGGCACCATGGAGGTAAACACTAGTAGTTTTAATTGTATTCAAATACTACTATTTATAATTACTATTACTACTACATGTACTACAACTACTACTTCTACAACTGCTTCTGCTGCTGATATGCTACCTCTACTGCCACTACCACTACAACTACTATTACTACTACTGCTACTGCTGCTACTGCTGATATGCTACTACTACAACTACTACTACTACTACTGCTGCTGTTACTACTACTACTACTACTACTACTACTACTACTACTACTACTACTATTACTACTACTACTACCACTACCTCTACTACTACTACAACTACTACTACTATTACTGATACTGTTTATATGCTACTATTACTACTAAAACAACTACTACTGCTGCTGCTGATATGCTACTATTACTACTACTACTACTACTAATACTATTACTATTACTACTACTATTACTACTACTATAATTATTACTACTCTACTACTACTACTATTACTACTACTACTACTGCTATTGCTGATATGCTACTACTACAACTACTACTACTACTGCTACTGCTGATATGCTAATATTACTATTACTACTACTGCTGCTACTGCTGATATGCTACTACTTATACTACCACTACATGTGCTTCAACTACTTCTAATACTACTACTACTACTACTACTACTACTCCTGCTGCTGCTGATATGCTACAACTACTACTTCTACAACCACTACGACTACTGTTGCTGCTACTACTACTTCCACTAATACAAATTACTAATAAATGTGCTACAACTTCTACTACTACTGCTGCGGCTTCTGCTGATATGCTACTTCTACTATTACCACTAATACTACTACTACTACTACTACTACTACTACTACTGCTGCTACACATGTACTTCAACTACTACTAAATGTACTACTACTCCTACTGCTTCTCCTGATATGCTACTTCTACTAGTACCACTAATACTACTACTATTACTGCTAATACTACTACTACTAATACTACTACTACTACTACTACTGCTGCTGATGCTACTACTACTGCTTCACATGTACTTCAACTACTACTAAATGTACTACTACTCCTACTACGATTACTGCTACTACTACTACTACTACTACTACTACTACTACTGCTACTGGTGATATGCTCCTACTACTACTACTACTGCTACTACTACTACTACTATAACCACTACTACTAATATTACTACTACATGTACTACTACTTCTTGTACTGCTGCTGCTATAACTACAACTACTACTACTACTACTACTACTACTGCTGCTGTTGCTCTACTACTCCTACTAGTACTACTACTACTACTACCACTACGACTACTGTTGCCGCTATTACTACTATTACTAATACATGTACTACACATTCTACTACTACTGCTGCTGCTTCAGCTGCTACTACTTCTACGGCTACAACTACTACTGCTACATGTACTACACTAACTGATACTACTACTACTACTGATGATGCTACTACTACTACTACAACTACTACTACCACTGCTGCTGCTGGTGATATGCTACTGCTACTACTACTACTACTGTTACTAATACTACTACAAATATTCTACTGCTGCTGCTGCTGCTACTACTACTACTACTATTACGACTACATGTTCTACTACTGCTACTACTACTACTACTACAGCTGCTGCTATACTACTACTACCAGTCCTACTACTGCTGCTGCTACTACTACTACTACTACTACTACTACCACTTCTAGTGCTGGTGCTGCTACTACTACTACTATTACTACTACATGTACTACAACTACTAGTGATAATGCTGCTGCTACTATTACTACTACTACTAATACTACTACTGCTGCTTCTTCTAATACTACTATTACTACTACATGTACTACTACTACTACTACTACTACTACTACTACTACTACTACTGCTGTTGCTATACTACTACTACTACTACTACTACTACTACTACTACTACTACTGCTAGTACTACTACTACTTCTACTACCACTTCTAGTGCTGTTGCTGCTGCTACTACTACTATTACTACTACATGTACTACAACTACTAGTGCTACTGCTGATGCTGCTACTACTACTACTACTACTACATGTACTACAACTAAAGCTACTACTACTACTGCTGATGCTACTACTACTACTACGTCTACGTCTGCTGCTGTTGCTGATATGCTACTACTACTACTACTACTACTACTACTACTGCTACTACTGCTACTACTAGTGCTATTGCTGCTATACTACTGCTACTAGTACTATTACTATTACTACTACCACTACTACTACTACTACTACTGCTATAATTACTACTACATGTACTACAACTACTACTACTACTATTACTACTGCTGATGCTACTACTCCTACTACTACTTCTGCTACTGCTGCTGATATGATGTTACTACTCTACTGCTACTACTGCTGCTGCTATTACTATTACTACTACTACTGCTGCTGCTGCTCCTGCTGATGCTACTACTACTACTACTACCACTACTACTACTACTGTTGCTGCTACTACTATTACTACTACTACTACTACTACTACTATTACTACTACTACTAGGTTAACTAGAAAAACAAATTCGTTTATATTGCTTGACAAATACTACAGCTTATATGCTGTTAGCTCACATCAGAGTGAAAGAGTTTCTGCTATATAAGAGCCAAATAATCTTGTTCAGGCATCTTGTTTTGTAGCAGTAATCAATGCAAGAATATTCGTAACCATCTTGTAAAATTAAAATTTAAGTATATTGACATTGATAAATTCAGTTTGATTTCAAGTATAGTCAATTTGTTGTTTGGGTGTACTGCGTGGTGTAGAATTGTCATTGTGAAATAATAAAACTTGTCACGCGTGTTGACTAGCCTGTTTCTTGGGAATGACCTTTATCTCCGACTTGTTTAACACAGTTTACATTCGCCAGTTATTGGAAGATAAATTATTTCCTGCATATCATATTATTTCCATAACATAACTCCTATTGTAATTCGTGTCGAACACCCATTTCATAGTATATTGTATATACGCATGTGTAATACGACGATTTTGGGCATGAAATATAATACATATGCAACACTACTCAAATTGCCTCTATGTACACCTTATGGATTAAATTTACATTACTGAAACTATATTATTGATTACAATTTCATCCGGATCGAAGTCGGTCATACACTTGTTATTCACCAAAAACTCGTAATAATAAATACAATTAATACCAATCAGTTTTTAATTATTTAAAAGTGGCGAAAAACTGCCTGTTTAAAGAAATAAAATACGAACTATGATATCCAACGTTGTTTGAAATGATATGACTATGCCACAGGACGTTTTTTGTTTACTGAAATGATGTTTTGACGCCAGGCGACGTCTTGGTACTAAAGTGTGTCTGTCGTCGTGGCGTATTTTAATCAACCACATTTTCGCACATTGACAAAAAAGTCATTTGAAAAATATTTTAAACTCGTCCACAGATGTATTGTTACGATTTATGAAAAACGTATCGAAAACCAATCAATCTGATATGAAATGGGAACTGGTTTAATATTGAAATACCCGCGTCTACTCATGTGCTGGAAATTATAATCTTACACACAAGGTTAGCCGGTTTTGATAGGTACTGTCCAATTCTCGGTATATCTATTTTAATCGAGATAGACACGTTTTCAAATAACCGTAATCGATAATATATATAAGTCCTTGTTTTTTTTTATTATCATTCTGTTTCAACATAATTGTATCCCTTACGTTTGATTGTTATTTTGAATGGTGTTTTACGCTATTTAGAGCACTTGATATACATTATATAACGGTCGAATGTTTTGTATTAGAGGCAGTCCACCCAGATAAACCGCCTGCCATTCTCTAGACTCGACACTTTCTGACTGGATGTATCATTTACTTAAAGAAGTGTATGTATACTGTATGCGTTATAGAACATACATCGAATCCATAGACAACGGATATAAACTGAATATGTCTTTGTATTCATTTTTAGTGGCATGGAAGGTGTACAACTAAAGACAGTCGGTGAATACATCCTTTTCAGAAGCAAGCGTGTTCCGTTTGAGGCAAGTTTCTTTTTATTGCTTTTAGCGGAATTACATTGATGCATATAGGTAACATGTAGGCTTCCGCAATATACTGAGGGAATTTTTTTTTAAATGAAATAATACTGTATACAAAGATATACTGACAATTTGGGACTATACGGGCTTGACCCCTACGTTCATTTTTTCGCTACGTCATTACGATGTTCGACTGTTATTGATGTGTGTTTAATACAATATACAGTAGTTTCTTGATTTTACAGTCAAAACATTATTATATCAATTTGCAGAATCAAGCAATATTTTTGTTAACGAAAACATAGTCATAAATAGTAACATATACGTATTGATTTGAAATTAATATCACATTATTGCATGTGTTTTTCTCTGATATATGTGTTCGATTTCATACATATTATACGTACGATTACCTGTTACCTGAGGTGTCTGCCAAACAATAAAATAAAGCTTCTTTTACTTTAAACAAACAATCAGTTCAATAGCCAGACTGTATAAGGTGCACGCTTTTGTCTATGACTGAAATATCCGAGAAATATCCGAGAAAAAACAAATTGCAAATCAAATCCATCCGAGGCGTTAAACTTATGCGATTATAATTGGTTCTAACGCAAACAATTAGTGCTTGCATATGCAATACATATTGAAAAGGTGATCCAGTTGAAGCAAAAAACGCAGTTAAGAGAGAAAAATAGCAGACTAGGTTGTATTGAGTCTGTTCATGAGGTAATTCAAGAACTACGCTTCCTAGCACCGGTTAGATTCATGCTGCAGAACGATTTGTTCTAGGTTACATAATTGTTTTATTTCAGCTAATGGACTGAATATACCTAAGAAGACATAGTAGAATGTGAATAACACCTTTTGGACCCTCGACATATTCTATGATAGACATATATCACACATATGTGATTAATAAATCTTATATTTAAATGTTGTGATATATGCACGTGTGTATACATTTAGATATACGAGTGTGTACATTATACTGTATCTATCTTTACCTACTAATTTTGGCAAAAATTAACATTCTAAGTACAATTTGTGATACAAGTATGCAAAAGGTATTTGAAAACAAACAACTTCACTGTAGTATAATGCTATGAAAATTAACTACACATAAGTAAAACATGACTGAAATCAAATTGAAATTCAATCAAATATGACTAATGTTTATGTTTATCATTCATTAAGGTCCAAATGAAGACGGAGGAATGCGATTCTGGAGTCTGTATTTGTGCTACAACGTACCGACACGGAAACGATATCTACACAGTCGATAAATGTGGAGGGTTAAACAGAGTTGGAAATATCTATGGAGATGGACCAGATATCACATCGCAAGAGATGTTTACGTCAATTCCCATTGATGGCGTAAGCACATGAATGGTTTTGTTGCCTGTGTACTATATGTCTTCCTGATGTAATTAACATAATGCATAGCATACTTGGATGAGAGTTTCTGCTACAAGAAATGAGTAGTCTGAACACAGACGCCAGCACATATATTAGATGAATGTCATGTTTTCGCATGAATCAGTCTTTCTCTACAACAATTTAACTTTCAACGTCTAAACATCGTCAATATAACGTTTTTTTTACGACCGACTATTAACATTTAACTATTTCCTACAATTATTTGGCTGCTAAATACAGAGTGAACACTTCTGTTATTGTAACATGTTAATGCATGGACTTTTATAACACATTGGATTTTGAAAAAGTTTCTGTAATAGATAGAGTATGGTCTGATGCCGTTTGTTGATTTAGATGTTTTAATCAACCAACGAGATGAGACTATACGCTATTGACTTTGTAGCATGTCCATTTCATCTGTATGCCATATTCTTACATCGTATAACTGAAAGTTAGAGTACATCAGGCATACTAAGAGGAGTTATTTTCAATTAAATGATTTTCAACTGTGACTAATTGCTAGTAATTGACGTATTGTGATTAAATAACTGGAGTAACGGATAACAACCACCAACTGTTTGTTACTTTTGTATTTTGACATAGATGAGCAAAAGGACAGAAGCAACTAAGCATTTTATTTATAACAAATGCATCCTATGACATAAGTCCAAAGGAAATGTCAGCGTCCATGCTTCAAGTTTGACATACAAAACTGTTGATACAAACATAAAATTTATTATGAACTAGAGTTATAATAAAGTCATTTAGATATCAAATTAATTCATTTACGTTAAGGAACATTTAAGCAGGTATTAAAATACGTAATACACATTTCATATCATGCTTATTATTTTACACAGCTCAGTTATTCAAATCGGGTGAATCTAAACGTGATAAACGGGATGAATTTGTACATAGAACAACCCCACGAAAATAACAATGGATATGCCTATAACGTAAATTTACATCAAAACAAAGTTGGCATGGAGACATTTGCAGAAGCAGAAGGTCTATGTGCTTTCACAACAGAAGGATACAGGAGCCGCACGGGTACCGTATCATCTGATATGGATGAATTTGCACAGAGCTGGATGTAAGTCACTAAATGTAATGTTTCATTTTACTGACGTGTATGTATTTAAAGTAAGCATCGATGAAGAACCATCCTTTAGTGTGTGAACATGACTTCAGTATTTCACTTTGTTGCATAACATACTAAACCAACAAATGTAGACTCATGTGGACCCTCACACGTTACGGGTTTGTGTTAGTGTTACGTATAATATCTTGTATTGTTACACCTAGTATGCGGTATGTAATGTATAACTGAAACCATATTATTATATAATGGCTACATTGGCCAAGCTTCACTTATTAAGAAGCATACCATGAACTATTAAATTGAACGCTCTCAAACTGAACTCAACCATATCATACCATGTAATTTTTCCTTTCTTTATTGATATAATGCTTGTAGCAGTTTATCATTTAGAAAATGAAATAGATGCTTCGGTCATTTGTTGAACATTCTAAAACCATTCCGATATTGATATAATTATTTTACAATCAGAAACAGTGTCAAATGAATACTCATATTCGATTCCATTATGACTTTATCATACAATATTAATTATATACGGCATGTGTTTTCCCATGTTCGTAGGATTTCAGCAGAAGAAAGTCTACTCAATCCTAAAACTCACATTACATACTCGTGGAAGGAGGAATTCTACATGTGTAACTGCCCAAACAGTACGGAAGATATACCTGAAATGGTCATCACTTATCCAGATCCATACTTCCAAACCAGAAATATTCACACTGGCGTTTTAAAATGCACACTCGAAAACGTGTGTTTTGAAAAGCACGACGGTAACATAGGTAAGCACGAATATATATATATCATAAATGTGTCTAATTAAATATGTATGATATAGTCATACAACATTTATGATATAGTCATACATCTTAAGACCACCTTTGTATTAAACTGTAATCGAAATAATTTAAAAAAAAGTATGAAAGGAGAAATCTGGAAATCGTCGAGCACGATAAATACGAAATATATTGCAGTCTCGGTTTGATTGAGACTGTTCATGAACCGTAGTGAAAATTCTGACTACCGTTTACGCCCTCTAGCCCTGGGTTGAGCAGAACTCAATATTCAAAATGCCAATAGTACAGAAATTTGAACCATTTTGAAGGAGGTATGAATATAACGGTGAACATGGAACATTCAATGAGGTGTTTTACACACCATTGAATTCACTTCAAAATGCGCTCAAACGTTAAACAGAAAGTGCATATTGTATATCAAGAAAACGCAATGTTCATACCAGTATCAGATTAGTGGAATGTCCTTGAACTAAATACAAACACAAGCATGAGATAAAGGTAGGCTACCATAGCAGACTCGGTTTTATATAGTCTGTTCATGAGAGATAATGTCTAGTGCAACACCTGTCACGCCTCCTAATACCGGCTTAAGCGATATTCTACTTTAAAGACAAAGATTGGGCTTGGTGATCCAAAAGGATCAGTACGTAATAACACTAATCTACTGATTTGTAGTCGGGGCGACTTTATATGGCCGCAACACAGCACTCAACAAACGCTAGTGTGAATGCCAATCAATACTGACAAAGGGATCCCTTGGAAGCAACAAAGACAAACAAGAGATACAAGTAGCAGACTCTGTTTTATTGAATCTGTTCATGAGAAATAATGTCTGGTGCAACACATGTCACGTCTACTAGCACCGGCTAAAGGATATTCTACTTTAAAGCCACACAGATTGGGATTGAAGTTGTACATTAGTATCAGTACTAAATGTGTAAATATGTACTGATATTGATTTTTGCTATAAGCATCTTGCACCATTTTAAATATGATATTAACTAATAGACACATGTATCACGCTAAACGAAACAACAAATAACACGTCGAGTGAAATTTAATATTTGGTATTCGATAAAAGAAAGAATAAAGTTAAAAAAACAATCATGAAATGATGTACATAATGAGCTTTCATGATACATGAAGACCCATCTTTCCGATTCGTGTTTCATTCCAGCCTTTTGTTCTCCGAAATGTGCCAACAATGGACAGTGTATTTACGATGCTGTACTTGACATAAACACGTGCGATTGTTCGAGTACAAACTTCACTGGTCCAGCATGCAACGAAGGTAATACTATACAAATATATGTCTTGTTTATATTGGAATAGTTAGTGAAATAAACATTTATAACTGACCATACACCCGAAGTATACACTTATAAACATACATTTCCGTATGTGTATTAAGAGCAAAACCTTTATTCCGTTAATTATTTTTTTCTAGTGTTCTGTTGTTGGAAGACATGTAGTAGTACATATTATATTGCACTATAAGTGCAGTGTACACTGAAATGGACATTTGACGTTTAATTAGATCTAGGGTGTGGCAAGGAATATCATACGTTATGTTTTATTTTCACAATAATGTATACCAGATGTTCAACTACATGTTAGTCAATGCACAATGTTACACACAATATATCAGTTTAATAATGAACTAATTATGAAGTTTATCATTGGTTTTGGCACGATGTATATTTTCATTAAAAACAATGTATGCATGAAACGCATTATACACTATGTATACACGCAATAACGTAGACTTGAAGTAATACAATTTTCTTTTTTTTCATTTTCTTTTTCGGCATTAACAATGCAATGTGTTTCACTAACACAATACAGGACTATGCCACCAACCTGGGAAACGCCAAGTCTAGACATCCCCAAGGTTGTATCAAATCAAAGATATATACCCCAGCGGTCCTTTTTCCACTGACCGTTTCAAGACGATAGGCAATATATTGACAACCCTTTTATTTTTGTGATGTAATATCTTGCCTTTTAATCATCTTTGAATGTGTTGTTTGTTTATGTGCGTGATTTCGGTTGACTGTGTTCCTTGCATGCTACATTTCCTTTTTCTGTTCGACATAATTCTCAGAAACATGTTGAAGTACCAAACTCATATTTCTAAATGTTGTTGTTAATACATATATGTGCTTAGTCTTCCGGGAGTATATTCACAATGCGCACTCATTGTAGTTCATACATGTTTATTTTTTGTCATTTAAGCTGTATGTACACCTGCTTGTGACAACAGTGGAGTCTGTAAGCGTGATTATGAATTAGGTGCAAACACATGCGATTGTTCCAATACAACCTTTTCCGGAGCAACATGCACCGAAGGTAAACTATACATATGTGTTTCTTTAATAATTGTGTCTTAATTGAAAGGGGGATCTGTCCCTTTGTATAACACGTATGCATACCGCATCTGCCACGGTCCTGCAAAGGCGCTGTATTATTCCAGTGTCTTCAACGACTTGAAATACTATCTATTTAAAGCTAAAGAAGTAATGTAGATAATAGGAACTCATTACAGTTTACTCATGTTTGTTTGTTTTATTTAAGCTGTGTGTACACCTGTTTGTGCCAACAGTGGAATCTGTAAGCGTGATTATGAATTAGGTGCAAACACATGCGATTGTTCGAATACAACCTTTTCCGGAGCAACATGTACCGAAGGTAAACTATACATATGTGTTTCATTAATAATTGTGTCTTAATTGACAGGGAGATCTGTCCCTTTATATCCGATAACAGCTGCATTAATCATGTTATGCTACTCCAAACTATATTTGCCCATTAACACCATTATGGAAACAAGATTTAAATAAATTAAGGGCACATGTTTGTCATCAACTTAATATTCATAGCTGTTTGAGTAATTCGGTAACCTTGTCTTCACCACTCACTGTGTTGTGAATTGCAGTCTGGGAAAAGGATGAGTAACTTAATTTTACCACGATGCAGGTCTATTTTCCTATAATACTATTGGTAAATTTACATGTGTTTACATTTTACATGACATAAATATGAATAGTGACAGTAGCTCTTAAATAATGTGCAATCATGTGTATTTAATATTTCATAACAGCTGTTTGCAAACCGGCATGTGACACCAATGGAATGTGTGTCCACGACTCTCTGTTTGGGGTAAACAAGTGCGACTGCTTCTTCCCAGGAATACCATGTCAAATACCAGGTACATGAACTAGCATTTGTAGTGTGGTTTGGTTTTATTACAATAATAAGTAATACACTTCGTTTAATCGGTAGATTTTAATACGCGATTCAGTATACGATGAAGCTTAAGTACCATATACATATAACAATAATAAGCGCGAACATATGATGTTGTTGTGTGATATCCTTATATAGACTTGTCTGTAAGTTGATAATGTTAAGTAATAATTTGTAACTGTGATAATTCATTCGTTTGTGTTTTATTTAAATTTCAGCGGTTTGTACTCCGGCTTGTGCCAACTTTGGAATGTGTACCTATGATGTGTTTGGTAACAGCATATGCGATTGCTCGAATACTATATTCACTGGAGCAACATGTACCGGAGGTACATATATGTACATTACTTCAATAAATATAATATAGATTCATTACAGTTTACATTTTTGCGAAGACATTTGTGTAAAGAACACCATAGTTTGCGATAGAAATAACATCTACTTACCTTTTTAGTTTTGCAGTTTCAAATAAACATGTATTCTACAACAATAGCTTACAACCACAATTCGAGATATGTATCAACAACATTAGTTTATAATAAAGATATGACCAATTCAACACTTACGAGTGCTATACGCTGTATACAGATATAAACTTGGTTATTTTATATGTATTCTATATGTATGTTGGTTTACGGTTGTTATGTTTCTACGCACGATGAAAGAGTCAATATGGAGCCGATATTTAAAGCATGCATCGGTCCTACTTGTTGTCCGAAATGATACCGTGGAAGTGTTAGCAGCATTGGTCTGCAATAAGTTGATAGATGTTTTATTAAGGTATACTCGTAGTTCATATCATTTTCAGTGAAAATATAACGATAAGAAAGAAGAGACATTAAGTAAAATGTTAAACCAGTCTAAAGTATCCGAACGCATTTTGGGAAATTATATACGCCGAGTGCTTAAACGCAAATCCAATCGGACTCACGCAGTAGCTCGCCTTGTTCGAGTGTGGCATAGCCCTCATCAGTACTACTACAATAATGCTTGATACAGAGCAAGTTCAATGAAGAAACAATCGTGCATTGTCAGTTGTCTGACCTGAATATAAATGGGCTGTTGATAGTAGTCATTTGTTTTATATTAAGTCTTTTCATTGTCATATAGTTTTTACATATTCTAACAGTTTTAATACGTAGTATAGTTGATCAGGTCCAAAGATCTAATGAAGTCCGTAACGTTCGTAAATCAACAACCTTGACGTATGAAACAGTTGTTATTTAGATCATTATTGACTAATGTGTGTTTAACTCTTGTCCATAGAAGATGTTCCCTTTTATCTCAGACAGGTACTTGTATTTAATTAAAAAAAAAAACTCAGGTTCATTTAATTGGAGTATTATGTTGCAGTCATTGGAACGGTATGTTTCCAAGACGAACAATGTATTGTGTTTGATGTAACTTCGCGATGTAATTCAAGAGGAATGTGTGCTTGCAAACAGGGCTACGTTGACGTTGGCGGCGAATGCACAAAAGGTATGTTTAGAACGTTAACTTATGTTAATTGTAATATAATATAAACCAACTTGTTCGATAGCACACACTTTAACCAAGTGCATTTCAGTTCCATACTGTTACATTGACACTCTCACAATTAGTGCTTGACAGCGTCGACAGCGTCAAAACGTTATTCATGAACGACGCCGCAAACATTAAATTATAACGAGTAAGGCAATGAAATAATGACAGTATACAGTATACATCATATTGACATGTGTATACATATAATTAATGCAACTTTTATTATATAAAATTCACTTTATAAGTGTATCATTTGAGATTGCTCGCTGACCGACCGACGAGTATAGTACTAGATATTTTATATTATATGTTTATGTACACATGATTGTCGATTACTTTTTCTTTTCTTAGTTGTATGTATGTTGTCGACATAATAATTGATTTGCCCTATATAGAAAGAGGCAGGTGTTTCACTAAAGGAAAACATTCATATTTGTATTTAACCACTGATTTGTCTCTAGCAGCCTTTATATCCCACACAACTATGTTCTTGACTTATTGCCGGAATACTCCTTCCGATTCCAAAAAATGGCTGTCAGGATATAACGGATCTGCATAGACCAGCCATTGCTGCAAACTTCTCAGTATACTCAAGAGATGTTGTTGGTAAATGAAGTTTGTCCCTAAACTGATGCAATAGGATCCAGTTTAAGTCTGATTTAGCTTGAGTGAGGTATTGATGCTATTTAAAAACGGCATAGTTAGATCAACAGTATTTACCTGACACAGTTTCTACTTCTGATGTCAGCCTTGTGTATGTTTGATGTTTCGTGCATTAACAGTTATGTTATTGTAATAGTTTTAGGATCCAGCTGCCAGGGCACTGATGATTGTTCCGTGATTACACATGCCATATGTGATTCTGCAAAATGTATATGTCATGCTGACTATGCAGAATATGAAGCCATCTGCTTAAGTAAGTGCTAGTTATCCATGTTATAAGCCAGCCACTTCTGTACATACATTGTTCTGTTCTATAAAACTCATTGTAGCATGGTCGGTGACATTTCCTTTGATGAATGCAGAGCATTAAATCGTTTAATTTAGGTTAACTAAAGGGGCGTGGCTTTACCGTACTACAACTACCGGATATTGGAATTTAGAGTACGGTCACTATGACGTCACAGTGTTACTCAGTACACCATGCTACAAAAAAGATAGAATCTGTCTCAGCTCGTTGGTTATTTAAACTCCTCGATGGGCTACGCCCATCTCGGTGTTTAAATAAGCCAACTCGCTGAGACCAGACTCTATCTATTACTTTCATTACCGAGTATTTTCACTTACGACTCAATAAAACGTGTACAGTATCAGTTGTTGTCACCTTGATTATAATATACTCCTAAATAAACTAATTTAAGGACTATGTTTTGATTTGAGTAATTGTTTAAAGTGCTTTTTTAAATGACTTACTGTTTTGTGTGGGTTAATTTTGGACTTTGCAAGCTAGGTTGTAATTTTGTAAATTTGTTACGTGACACAAATTTATAATTACTTTATATGGCTATGGATAAAGATGAAGTACATATTACTGTTATTTGTTGTGGTCCTTTCATTATTCTGAAGGGTAAATACGAACGCTGTTTGATACAGATAGACATACATACAGTAGTATTTCTTAAGCAGGAACGGAATGTAGAGTACCAGTAGCGAAACTACCGGACCTTGATAGAAGGTCTAGGACATATTCTCTTGGATACAACGAGCCGTTAATAACGGACATTGCACTAGATGAAGGGTGGTATTCGATTGGGCAGAACTCTCTATCGTCACTAGAAAAAGGACCTCAGACAGGACAGTGTGGCACATACTACCCGATATATCTCACAGGTACACATCAAACAATATCTCGTTGTTATGATTATTTACCATTATGTGGTCCGAGTATTAACTTTCATACCCCATCCAACACCTTCTCCAAGAAGCAAAAACGGGTATGAAATAAAAACCTTAATATTGTCTTAAAAAGTTTGCATGTTGTAAAATTAAAACAGTTAATAGGTAATTTTAAACAGGTAAAAACATGTTTTATTGTCGAAATATCCGTTACAAAAATCAGCAAATATACGTTTTTCCATCGCTTATTGGGGGATTAAGGCGGAACCATGTAATGCACTATGATAACTAGTAGTATCAGTATTAATATCTATGTATGGGCTATTTATTGTTTAGAAACTGGGACCATACGCCGCTGGCCATAGGACGGTTTGAAAATACCACCTTGAAGGTTCCATGTTCACTGCCAAATGCATACTATATTCGGGATGGCTAAAATTTTCGTATTACTGATATTTTATAATATTGAGTTATGCTCAACCCGGAACTAGGGGGCGTGAGCGGTAGTAAGCATTCTTTACTACCGTTCTTGAACAGTCTCAGTCAAGCCGAGAATGCATTATGTTTTGTATTGATCGTGTTCTTCGATTTCCAAATTTCTCCTTTCATACTCTGTTTGGAGCGGATAACATAAACGACCTAATGTATATGTGTATAGTGTTATTTTAATCGATATGTGATTAGCTCGAAGCTATTCTTGAACTCTAAACGTATGCTTCGTTATCGATTAGTGTTTGCAAAGTTGCAATTGTTTATACACTCAATTCATTTAAAAACGCAACATTTTTGAGTTTCGATTATTTTTAGTCCGCTGTTTCTTGGTTCAAATCAAGATTGTGTTTTATGTTAGTACAGAAGTATTTTTGTCCCAAAGGTTAACATATGGCAATAAACAGTTGCATACAATTTGCTCTGCTTCTTTCAGTTAAAACACATTTTGCACGAGGATCTTTAACATCTCTAGAAATTGAAAAAATAAACAAGTGATGCGTTTTCAAATGTACTGAGTATATATTATAATGTTGGTTCAAATATGTGAATGTAAAACGTTGATATTTGCTCGGAAACACTTAGGTGAGACGTCGTTATGCTTGATGGTTTTGTAGTTAAAATCGAAAAACGTATCTTGCGAATCGAATCCCGGTAAAGATATATTGATTTCATAGCATGGGGATATACTTACCAGTCCTCGATGTGTATACGCAGGCACTTGAACTAAAAGGCCAATATAGATGTAGCATGTGGTGGTTGAGTGGGTAAACCTGACATGAAATAAAATTACCAAATAGAGATTAAAAATCGCGACACCTCATCTATAAAACGTGAATGAGTATTCCATTAAACGCATTATATGCACATCTTCGAAAAAATAAAACTGTTATTTACTGTACACATTTATTTCAAAACATCAAGCGCAACTAACGAGCGCACTGACACACGATATAGAGACAGGCTCTACTATATTGGTCTCAGCAATGGTCGGTGGACTTGAACAATTTGGTTTGTCAGAAGAAGTCGAAGTTCGTATTAGAAATTGTGGTGATGATACGCAGGTGTATTTAAAACAACCATCGAGAAGAATGGCTGCATATTGTATAGGTAACAAACAATATTTTGTTTTATTTTATATGTTGTTACAATGTTGTATATGAATTAATCATTAATCCTTGTTTTTATTTGTATATAATCTTGTAAATTTGGCATGCTAATGAAGCGAATGGCACTTTAACAAAAGGTAGAGTTATATTCGACTGCAAAAAAATTGTAAATTTATGTACGCACTAACTGGCTAAGGCATGCAAGAACTTTATAAATGGGAAAGGAAGAATAAAAACGGAAACACGATGTAAATAGTACTAGAGATACTTGTTCTAGAAGCTTGTATCACCTCGAGTGGATATGCCATCTCTACATGATCTCCAGAGAAACTTAACCCTCTAGTGAGACCATATCCAAAAGAGGTGATGCAACAGTCCAGAACTCTAGTAATGAGTATTTTATTAAATACATTCATACGAATCCTCGTAAAATACTATGCACACGGTGGCCTAGTTATACACGTGTTGACGACGTCATTTAAGCAAGCCATCGTGAAAGCACTATATCGCGAATAGGCTAAAATTATAATTGTCAGTATGATAGTGATACAATATCATAAAACGTTAGAAGTGATACAGGTTGTGTTTAATCAACTGTTCGAACATGAAGGAGCAATACAGTAGTAGTGCAGCTATTATTGATAGGTATATGATACAAGATAATATATATATTGAATTATTTTGTTCACTGGTATGTTGGACATGTTCTTATTGTATTGTAAAGCATGTGTGTTTTAATGATATTTCTATGTCATTCATTATAATTAAACATAGTAAATGTATATTTTTTAAATGTAATATTTATTTCCAGAGCACAACCTTGTCTCAGAGCCGGCCAACAATTCAGTAACAACCGACATACCAAGTATATATGTTACCTTAAACTTTACCGAGGAAACTGTCGATGGAAGGGTCATGTTTATTCCCAACGTAATGGCTGACTGCCGGACTCAGAATATGTATGGACTATTTATTAATGACATGCAAACCTACGACGATGGATTCTACTATGCCGTTGATTGGTAACAAATTATACTTTTCAGACCTACATTTGACATGGCGATTATGGTAATCAAATATGCTTATTAAAGGTTATGTCGTCACATAACTGTGTTGTCGAAAATTGTATCCAGTATTGTTCGCCACTTCTTTCCCCTTTATTTGTTTAAGGTATATGGATATCTACAGATGAATGTTTTCTTTGAAAAATATTATTTCAATGTAAATTAATATTGGATCCCCAAAAGGTAAGAGATCATTTAATGTCGCAGTTTCTTTGGACATTTTCCCAAACAGTGGATACATTTACTAAACAATCCTTGGTTTTCGTACCATATTAGTCGCTCGCGTGATAATTGTTTTATATTTCGGCAGCTGTTTCACGATTCCAGATTTTTAGAAATGCAAACACATGTTGAAATATAAATTTAAATGCAACTGATCATGATTTGAAAATAGTTAATAGTGGTTCAAACGCGAAAAACAATTACGTGATGGACTCAAACAACCCGATTTATGTTTGGTTTAAAGCTGTAAAGAAACGTTAATGCTAATTCAAGGACGAAAGCTATGTGTAGCAATTAATACACTCTATGCGGCGAATAGATGCTTTGCATCAATATGTTCTTGCTGTACATTGTTTTCTGCGCTTTTAAGTAATGGTACATTTTTATAAGAGATGGACGTTATAGTTCAAATAGCACGCAATAATATGTTCTTAGGGAAAACATTTGAAGATGTGCGTAACCAGTGCAATCACGCGAAGACATGGCTGCTGGATCTACACTAGCCAGTACATTGGCACTAGCCAGGACGTGTAGTCCTTCGGAATATCTGGTGTCCATGAATCGATGCATGCAATTTAGTATGGAACATACATGACCAGTATTTATTAGTACGAATGTTGTCATATGACATATGTTAAACATAAACTGTGTATTTGTTTACATGTTTAATTTTATTATTATATAGTCAATTATTATTTATCTGCTCAGGTATATAGACGACAAGCACTTTGCCACATATGGTCCTTCGCGAAATTGGAATGACCTACGCCTCTGGGAAGGGGATGTTCTCAAAGCCGGGTATAGGATAGGCCTTAAGGTAAAGTGATATTATAAGGAAAACTGTATAATGTTTGTTGGTTTATATTGGTTCAGTATGTGCAATATATCTGATGTGAAAATATTAGCGTAGAGTTAGGCGAGGAGTCAAACATTTGAAGATGCTTGCATTATAATTAGACATGTAAGTTTTTCGAAGGTATATATGTAAGCTAAAAATCTAATACATATATGTGGGTTTGTTTTGCTATTCTCCTGGTGGCAACGGTGGTTTCAGTAGATCACACGTTCGAGACCAAATCCTGAGTTCATGGGCTCGATTCTCACTGGCGCCACTGGATTGTTCAGTATATCTTTAGACAAGATACTTTCGTTATCCGTCAGATTCGGACGTAAACCGGGCAGTCCCGTGTATCGTAGTACGTATATCCTTTAAGGACGTTAACAAAACACATGAATGTCTTCGAAAGTAAGTGTAGGGCTCGGTTTCTTATCACATTGTCCTGAAGCAGCGCTGAAAATGCCTGAGTTGAACAAATGTTATGAAAAGGTTGTGTGAGATTGCTTATTTTTGTTTAACGTTTCGTCGATCAACTTAATCGAAGCAACGGACAAACACGTGAATCAAGAAAGAGTGTATTCCAGGCTGTTTAGAAATATTATGTAAATTAGCAAATGGCAGTAACACGTGACGTTGCAAAGCAAACTGCCTTATGTTATATTGAAATCAATTATTTATTTGATAATTCGTTATACCTACCTTGAACATTTTTTAGTGATTGATACGCTCGTGTTTCATCAATTGTTTGCCTATTTTGTTGAGGGATGTAGTATGTTATACGTTGTAACAATTGCAATTGTCAATTTAAAAGCACATATAAATGGTAAGTTTCATCCTTTCTTTAATGCTCAAGCAAACATGCCACAATTAATGATTATAATAACGTTGTGCATGTATAACATATCAACACCATAACATCATGATGTTAGCACAATACGTGTATTTACACAGTTATGCCATGTTTACTTCTGCATAATATCCTGGTCATTTCAGCTTGCCATGTACTTTGTATTGTAGTGGCAATGCTCAGTTAAAGTTTCGGAGTCTGCCTTTGGACAATGGTCGTCGCCACGTTTTAGTACTGCAGTTGTGACAGGTGTTGCTGAGGTAAATTGTCTAAGTTGTTGACTTCATTGGGTAATATATTTAATAGGCAAAGTTTTAATTGTCGTATTGATACTTTTTGTTTAACATTAAAATGCAGTTGTAGTCCATGTAAATGATCAAAGCACGGCCAACCATACTCCAAATATGTTCAACAGAAACATGATGAATAAGCTTATGGAACACAGATGTGTGGGTTACACTCTAAATGTACTGGAATATTAAAGATGACAGAGTAAGAACACATAGTATACCACTGCGCCTGTACATTACCATTAATATAAACAATATTGTTATTCATTCCGATCTTTGGAGATAACTGAGCCCGATATTTATTTATATACAGATATCGGTTGTACATTCTCGAATACTTTGTTTTCTTAATAAGGAATAGGTGGTTCCATTACTTCGGCATGTAAAGGCTCTGAGTACTGTTTAATCACTCTTAGGATATGTTGTCTGCTTTTGAATTTAGTCCTTTGATTGTTACTTGTGATACGCAGGCGTCAAAACCTCTGCTCCCAACTAAATTCCATTTTGTTTATTTTGCTCATTGTTTTCTCGTTTAGGGCAAAGCATTTGTTAGAAATGCTTTGCCCTCGTTTAGGGCAAAGCATTTTGTTTGCCACTGGCCATTTAATGGTCTGAAAATACCACATTGAAGGTTCCATGTACACCGGCATATGCATACCATCTTCGGGGTGGCTCAAAATGTCGTACTATTGACATTTTAAATATTGAGTTCAGCTCAACCGGGGGCTAGAGGGCGTGAACGGTAGCTATCATTTTGTCACTACCGTCAATGAAGAGTTTCAACCAAATGTATTGTATGAATGAAGCAGCCAAGGTATTACATTCAGGAGACTTACTTACACTGTATGAGGCTGCATCTATTTACTCAAATTACATTTACCGTTGTGTCATCTCACGAGCTGATAAACAGTAAGCGCTGATCCGTTTACCCTTCTTGGCTCTCTCCCATGACAGTGAGGCCTGGTCAAACTAATACTGTAATGATAAATAATAGTGATACGTCATTTTTAATGCAAAGGAATGTGTTTATTATCTATACGAGACTTCAACGATTCACTACAGTTTAGAGCTTTCTGACGGCTTGGTTCAAGGTATAGTTTTAGCTGCGGTATTCAACTTGGAACTGGACAACTCGCAATGCAGATGTTGTTGTTGATTGATTATCCATTTTAAATATGGATTGGTTATCTATACAATACACCACATCGCTATAAAAAGCAATTAACACAAAGACTAATTATTCACGAGTTTTGCGTTCATTAGTAATAGCAAAAGTCTTACTCGATAACAACAGTCAACAACCAAATATGTATTGATACAAACAGTAAAATTAGAAGGATAAATAAAAGGAAAGGTTTGAGACGAGCTTCACACGCGATAACATAATCCCACAACGTGTTCTTAAATACATATGAGATAGTACATAACTGTTTTTTATATGATACATACCTAAATATCATGTTTTGTAAATATCTTAGGAATACTATTCAATCGGGAACCCAGGATCCAACAGTGCTGTTCATCAAACGTATACCAGTACTCCACTTGGCTGTGCCACTGATATAACGGATGAATCTTGGAATTGTACAATGAAGTTTGATGTCATAGATGAACACGGTGAATCAGTTTGTAACCAAGGTCCATCTCAGACCGAGCGCCATTATTTATGCGGTCGAGCATTAATGGGGGTGACTAAACACGGATGGGAACAGATGCTGGCGTCAGACAACGGTTGGAATAGTTGGAGTCTAACAAACAGGCAGTTTTACTACCCCAATGCATCCCAAGTATATGAGACTATCGGAACACACATTCAGGCTATTGCCGACGAAGATCATAAATCAAGTAATGTTATGAAGGTGAAATTTCAGTCTTCTACGGATACTGGCCATAGAATATGGAAGGGATACACTTTGCCAGATATGAATGTAAGTACTTTCAACCTTTATGTGTGGGTGAGAGATGTTGCATCTTAAAGTAAATCTCATGAACGTATAAAACAAAAACAAGTCTGGTGGTTTCTTCTCGTGTGTTTGTTCTTTACTTCCGAAGGATCCATTTACTATACTTATTTTAACGGTATAATACAATTATTTAATTTACATTTTTTAGATTGTTTCATTTGTATTTTAAAAAAGTACGAGTGGGTATGCGAATATGGCTGGCTCTATTATATATAGAACTGTGCATATATTTTGATCTAATGCATGTAAAACAATTGTGTTTTTATTCAAACCTTCATATTTGTTCGTTTTAAGACTTATACGTTCTCAATTCAACAAAAGCTAATTTGATGAAATCTGAGATACATGTAAATCATTTGCGTTCGCAAAATATAAATTTATACATTTTTTTTAAGAAAACCGTTTGTAAACGTCGAGTAAACAGGACATACTAACAGTAGATGGAAATCGTCTTCTAAGTTATAACAACATATACTCAGTTGCAAAAAAAACTCGTTATCAAACAAGAGTCCCTTAATGATTCGACCTATTGAAAAACAAATGACAACATGATATTGGCAATGGAAGGTTAAAAACTTTAGCACCAAACATTGCATATTCATTTTGGAATTTTTCAATTTAATTCTAAAAAGACTTTATACAATTAAAACAAAACTCAGTGTCCACTTTCTTTTGCAACTGAGTATATATTTGCATTCATGTTTTATTTACTGGAATTCTATTCTACATGTTCTATATGGTTTATTCTAACGTCAAGTTCTAGGTCTAATCTGTGCATTGATACAGTTAATTTTCTGTTGGCACTTCTAAATTTTGATATATACTAAATATTACGATGCGGCAGAAACACATATCCAGTTATTAAATAGTTCTCTGTTTGAATTATTGAATATATTATTCCAATTTATATCCTAGTATATATAGCTAATAACGTTCCGTATACACGTCGTTACGACATTGAGCATGATGCTATTGCGTCTGTATGGATAGAGATAAAGTATTCTAATTGTACAGCTTTCCTACTAAATTTTGTTTATCGAGCACCTGATTCGAAAGTAGCATGGATTCTATTATATGAAACTCAGCTTGACAAGTTGGATCATTTGAATTTAGAAATTCACATATTAGGAGATTTCAATATCAACTATTTAACAGAAACGGATTCTGAAAAGTATAGTAATCAACGATGGGCCAATACTATCTGAAAATTTGGTCTTATTCAAATGGTAAATACGCCTACCAGAATATATAAAAACAGTTCTACAGCTATCGACCATATTTATACTACAAGATCCGATCTAATAGGTGAAATTAAAGTACCTCTTTACAGTATAAGGGATCACTATCCTGTATGCTTTTCACGATCGACACATAATGTTAGGTCAGGGCGAGTTACCCATGAGATAATCAAATACAGATCTTTTAAGAAATCGATGAACATATATTCTGTGATGATTTAGCAAAATCACCATTCGAAATAGTTGAATAGAATATTTTGTTGATCCAAATGAGTAATTGAATGTATTCTATACAATATTAAACACTATTCTAGAAAATCATGCACATATACGAGAAAATAAAATAAAACATGAAACTCAGCCTGGGTGGTTTACTGATGAGATTAAGAACGCTATTTATCAGAGAGATAAGCTACATAAAAAAAAAACAGTGGGACCAATATAAATTTTTACGCAATAAAATTGCATCTATGATAAAGAAAAATAAGAAGAACTTATATAACAACGCTATTAAAGAAAATAAAAGCCCAAAGTATTTGTGGAAAAACTTAAAAAACATTTCCAAAACGGGAAAAGAAAACAATGGAGGTATTTCAATACCTGATAGGCTAATCAAAAATGATCATATCATTGAAGGACAGTTACATGTTATTAATGCATTAAATAAGCATTTTATAAAATGATATTAAATTAAATATGCTTCATTTAGTATAAAACTCATATCACCTTTTGAAGTTAGAAAGGTGATTGATAAACTTGATAGTAACAAATCAACAGGTATAGACGGTATTGATCCTAGAATTTTAAAATATTGCGGTGATTACATAACATCCTCCATAGATTCAATCATAAATAACAGCATAGAAACTGGAGTATCATGTCAGATCCATAGTTCAAAATGGATGTAATTGACTTGTCAAACAAATCAAGCTTATGGTTTAGAGCGAAAAAAAAGCAAATTGATATACAGGCATGTATTTGTCCTAATCATCACTTTTAAAGCTTGAACTGTAAATATTGAATTGCAAGATTTCAACGTTGTTAATACCTTCTTGAATATTTAAATTAGATTTTGCGGAGACATGTTTATTTGAATACACTCATGTTTTCATAATCATGTTGTTGATAACCGCTTATTTATGCATATTGCAGGTGTACGTTGAAAAAGGAAACTGGCAATACATGTACTGTCAACTAAACATGTATGCAGGCGGGATTCCAACAGTTACTTCATATGACGCCATGGCACCATGGATGTAAATACTGACGCTATTTAAAATATCCTTATTTAGTTCTACGACTGTGGATGTTTAAGACTATGTACTAGAGTACTGCTTCTTATACTACTACTACTACTACTACTACTATTACTACCACCACACCTACTACAACTACTATTACTACTACTACTACTACTAACTACTACTACTAACACTACTACTACTACTACTACTACTACTACTAACTACTACTACTCTCACTATTACTACTACTACTACTGCTTCTGCTACTACTACTACTACTACAACTACCACTACTATTACTGCAACTACTTTACTACTACTACTACTACTACTACTGCTAGTACTACTAGTACTACTACTACTACCACTACTATTACTACGAATATAACTGTGGTAGAGGTCTCCTTCTTGGTTTGTACTTCTTTGAAATGTTTTATGTTTAGCAAACAAATAAGCATATGGGTTCGATCACAATATATGACAGCATTATATTCGGCCCTATCCGTTTACTGAACATATTTACAAAGATTAACATTTAACCACTACGATCATGATCTCTACCACTTCCTGCATTACCAACAATTCCAGTACATATAATGCTTGTTTTACTACAACATCCGTTTTTACTACTGTTTTGTTGCTGACAGTTTATGCTTAGCATTGTCGTCCCTTTAGTAGAGAAAGGTAACACATGCTTTAGTTTTACAGGCCCATGCCCTGTTTTATGAAACAACCTAGTAGTACGACATGTTCGAAGTCAAAGTAGAATACCTTCCACTATTTTCCTTAAAGGCATATGAAGCAAACACTGACTGGGTGAAACTATTGCATGAATAATATAACTTTATTAGATGGTTGAAAGAAAAGCTTTGCATTTGTTTAACTTAATAAATCCATACATTTAATAATTTGATCAAACCGAGACTGCAATATGTTTTTGTATTTTTCGTGTTCGACGATTCTAAATTTCTCCTCTCATATCTTTTGCGTTAAACATTGTCTAAAGATGTTTCAAATACTGGCATCTGATTCTCAAAGGTCCTTTATCCCCACATTGTTAATGCGTTGTTATTCCAACTTTTAATAGTAGGTACATTATTTATAACATATCAGACTAAAATTTCCTCATTTAATAAATGTTCTGAAAATTCCATAATGCGAAACACACGGGACGTAATATACAGTACACGCGCATCAAACATAACGTCGAAAAAAGTGTTTAACCTCGTGTCTAGGTTATTTTTTTTTCGTATTCTTTTTACACGAGCATTTTGTGTTTTACTTATATTGCCTATTGATGCTGCCTTGTTGGTTAGAGATTAGATTTCTTTATTTACACTGTCCTGTTTTAATGGGATGACAGTAGGGTAAGTGTGAGGTTTGGTGCACCCTAGTACCGGTTTAAACCCCCAGTGGCCTACTTTGCCACTGACCGTTCCAAGGCGGTAGCCCTATTGTCAACCCTTTTGTGTTTGTGATGTCGTTTGCATTTATTATAACTTTTGCCTTTTTGTTTGTCTGTTTGCGTGTTTGTTTCTGTGTTTTGTGGTTGACTGTCCTCCTTGAATGCTACATTTCCTGTCCGATCTTTTTATATTTCTTGGGATATACATGAACTATTTTTATATAATAAAGGAAGAAATGATGTTTTGTAAAACAACGTTTGCAAGTAGTTAGAGAAAGGCCACAACAGTGTCGTTGTAGAATTTTTCATCATAACACACTTTGTAACACGAGATTCATCAATATTGAAGTCCCACTTTCAAAATTTGAGCAATTTCAGTACCTTTTTAATATAATTTTACATCCTTAGTTTGCTTACCTGCTTGAGCCAAGGGCGTATTCTGTCAATAATGATACTTTGAAGGGATGCATGCAACATTTTGTGTGTTATGTATTGTTTTAGTCTTATTTCCCGAAAGAAAGGTTTGATGTAGCCATGTACCATTCGATTAACAGCAGCATAGTATACCGACAATATATAGCCGAAATTCCAGAGTTTCTTTTTTCCTTTATTATATTATGCTTAGTAGTAGCATTGCTTCATTCGGTAGCAATCTCTTACCTTTACACAATGAATTTGTGTAAACGAAATATGGGACAACTTACGTTTAACTAGTACATCCATGCATAACCAAACTCGTGCACTATTATTTGTTTTAGGGACATACCAACTAGTGATGTTCAACTACAGACTATTGGCGAATACATCCTGTTCAGAAGCAAACTGGTTCCGTTTGAGGCAAGTTTTTAGTGCTTTTGTGGAAAATTTTAATTTAAAAGATTTGATAGTTTATTTGTACCTCTGAAGGCAAACCTAATGGATAGAACGATTATTTGGCGAATATCATGTTGAAATGAACCAACTCTCGGATGTTCACCGCTTGCTATTATATAAAGAAACTTGGGCCAACCATTTTCTTGTGTAACCCTCAGTAAATATAGATATAAAAATCGAACAGGAAAAGCAGCATTCAAGAAGACATTATGTGTCATAACATACAGAGAAACAAAGAACAAATTTAAAGATGAATAAAAGGGCAAATAAGACATCACAAACAAGTATGTTTTTCACAGAAAATGATCAACTTAACAACGGATACGATAACAAGTTCAAACGGTGTGGTGGCAGCATTTCTTTGTTATTATTCGCATGCACTTTTCTATATTATTTCATTATTTCCATATACATATTATTGCCGCTGTGTGCATCCTTTTTTTAATATAAACGAAGGGACTGTAATTTGACAGGTGAAAATAACACAGCATGAGTAAACATGCGTATAATTAAATTGAAGTTCCTTTGAACAAATATGGTTGATATTTACATTATTGTTATACTTCTTCAGGTCCAAATAAAAACAAAAGCATGCGATACTGGAGTCTGTATATGTGCTACAACGTACCGAAATGGAAACGATATCTACACTATCGATACCTGTGATGGGTTAAACAGGAAGGGACATATATATGGAGATGGGCCAGATGTAACATTGCAAGGCATTTCTCAGTATCCCACATTTGGCGTAAGTATATATGTTTGTGTTGCCTTTGCAGTATATTTGTCTGACATTGTTGGGCTTTATGGTGTTATCACCCCTATACTAAATACACTTTGACGACAGTTTATTGTACAAAAGCTGCATTTAGTTATATTCACCACTAACTGGACGAATGTAATGTGTTACAAAACATTGCTTTTCCAACTTCGAGACATCTTCTATGCAAAGGTTTGCATGAATGTTTACGTACATCTATTGTCGAAGCATTTAAATTTGTCTTACCTGTACATTGTTGCTAAATACATAATGCATTATCCATAAACATGTGACATGTCGTTGCATTATCCATAAAAATGTAACATTTCGTTGCATTTTCCATAAACATGTGAAATGTCGTTGCATTATCCATAAACATGTAACATGTCGTTGCATTATCCATAAACATATGACATGTCGTTGCATTATCCATAAACATGTGACATGTCGTTGCATTATCCCTAAACATGTGACATGTCGTTGCATTATCCATAAACGTGTAACATGTCGTTGCATTATCCATAAACATATGACATGTCCTTGCATTTATTTTATGTTAAAGCTAATTTGGAAATGATAAAATAATATATATAAAACACCACTCTTGATACAAACATTAAACTTTAGTTATTTAAACATATTTGCAAGCACTTACGCGGAGATTGTTAATATATGTTTGACAAATCATTTCCATTACTTTGCATGTAATCACACTGATAATAAACAGTATATATTATACTAATTACTCTACACAGCCTACGTATCCAAACGGGTTGAATATTAACGGGGAAAACGGGATGAATTTAAACATAAACCAACCAGACACGGATGCCTACGGATACGACAGTAGCTATTATTCAGTAAATTTGAATCAAAACAAAGCTGGCATGGAGACGTTTGCTGAGGCGGAAGGACTATGTGCTTTCAGTACAGAGGGGTACAGGACTCGCACGGGTATCCTAGTATCAGATATGGATGAATTTGCACAAAGCTGGAAGTAAGTCAGTAAATGTAATTTTTGCGCTCATTGACATTTTTATATTTATAATTTGTTCCGCGTTCACAATGCTAAAATATAATGTGTTGGTATACGTTTGTTGATAAGCGTCGAGATGCTAACAGTCCAGATGATTGTATGCTTCAGATGTATGCTTGAATACTAGATTCTGTGGTTAACATTATCGATGATGTTTGTTTGATCATATCAAACGTAACCCCGATCAGTTGTCCCAGATTAACGGCAGACCTATGCTAAAACATGCTAAAACACGTACGCACATGTGAATAGATGTAAGTCGGTTAATACATGTTGTGGTTAAATCATAAGCTCTTACATCAAACAGTAATTGACAATCAAATTATGGCTGTTAAGGACATTACGTAATACCATTTACATCAGAGGACATTAAAACAAACGAAATTAAAACTGCAATAGCAAATGTATATATGTGTAATGCATAGGATTCCTTTGATGCAAATCTAACAGCTGCGTTGCTAGACCATTGCAGCCGATAATATTAAACAGACCAATGTGACACTGCCACTTCAACAACATTCAACAACTCCTGCTACAAGTCTACAAAACGTCTAAACTACTTTAAGCATGTTAATCATGATTGCATTACTCTGTTAATATAATTCCAAGTCTGATTTCAATAATATGTATTGTGTCTTGTGTGTTTTCGAATTGTAATAACAAGTTTAATACGTTAAAATAAACCTATCGTAGAAAATGATCATATTGCTCAATTAATAAATAGTTATGTTTTATACAACACATGCTTTGTATTTTTGTATTTATAATTAAAATGGGTTGTTGTCTTGTTGTCATGTATAACCATTTAATTATATCCACATGTGTTGATTCCTGTGTACGTAGGATTTCATCAGAGGAAAGTCTACTGAATCCAAAATCCCACATAACTTACTCGTGGACGGAGGAATTCTACATGTGTAATTGCCCTAATAATACAGCAAATGTATCTGAAATGGTTGTCACTTATCAAGATTCATACTTCGAAATGAGAAGCATTCACACTGGAATTCTGAAATGCACACTTGAGAATTTATGTTATGAACAGCACTCTGCTGAAAATAAAGGTATAATCTTATTTATCTTTTACAAAAAACACATTCATTCTAGTAGTTCAAAAACAACAATTGCAAGTAAGAAAGTTCATGTTTAAATAGGATCTTTGGCGACTTCGACAACGAGCAAAATTGTTTACGATATAATTCCACTTCAATAAATTCGAATTTTACCAAATTGGTTTGAGCGTTTGTTTACATAACATCTTGGACGAATTGGCATTGAGCACAATCCGCGCATGCGTTATGTAGACGTCCCCCCAACACCCTGAATAAATGAATGTAATACAAACGCAAACATTTAAGTAAAAGCATATCTGAATTTCAGATACTATATTGTTAGGAACACATACAATATTACACGCGATACATAGTAGTAACAACAACAGTTGTATTAGAAGCATTAGTAGTAGTAGTAGTAGTAGCAGTAGAAGTAGTAGAGGTAATAAGAGTAAGTAGTAGTAGATGTGGTAGTAGTAGTAGTAGTAGTAATAGTAGTAACATTAGTAGTGGTGTATACGTAGTAGTAGTAGCAGTAGTAGTATTAGTAGTAGTAGTATACGTAGACGTAGTAGTATTAGAGGTAATAGGATTAGTAGTAGTAGAGTTGGTAGTAGTAGTAGTAGTAGTAGTAGTAGTTGTAGTAGTAGTAGTAGAAATAATAATAGTAGCAATAATAGAAGTAGTAGTAGCAGAAGCAGTAGTAGTAGTAGTAGTAGTAATAATAGTAGTAGAAGACGTAGTAGAATCAGATGTAGTAGTAATAGTAGTAGTAGTAGTAGTATTAGTATTAGTAGTAGTAGAAGAAGTAGTAGTAGTAGTACATGTTGTAGTAGTAGACGTAGTCGTAAACGTCGTCGTCGTAGTAGTAGTAGTAGTAGTAGTAGTAGTAGTAGTAGTAGTAGTAGAGGTGGTAGCAGTAGTAGTAGTAGTAGTAGTAGTAGTAGTAGTAGTAGTAGTAGTAGTAGTAGTAGAGGTGGTAGTTGTAGTAGTAGTAGTAGTAGTAGTAGTAGTAGTTGCTGTTGTTGTTGTATTAACAGTAGTAGTGTCTTACATTCATATAATAATCTAACCCTTTCACTGCCAACATCAAATACATTGTTTTTACGACCAGTGTAAACCCAGATTAAACTGTACGTCAAGTACAGGCTGATCAGGTTTACACTGTTCGTAATTCAGTAGTACTATCTTCCATAACACTGTATATAAATATATTATAAAATATCTTTGATATTAAAATATAAAATATGTTTGAATTAAAGTTTTAGCAGACGATATTTGAAATTTGGCGTCGAAAGGGCTAAGGCATTTTGATATGAGTATGTGCTGATTATGACAATTATATATGACTGCCCATGAATGTAATAATAATGATCTGATACTTAGCCAAACAATATGTTCAGTCTGTGTATCATAACCCTGTAAACGTAGTCGTAATAGTAGTACATGTAGCAGTAGTAGTAATAGTAGTAGTAGTAGTAGTAGTAGTAGTAGTAGTAGTAGTAGTAGTAGTACAAGAAGTAGTAGTAGTAGATAAAGTAGTAACAATATGTGTATTAGATGCTGTAATAGGAGGAGAGTCAGTTGATGTGATAGTAATAACTATAATAGTAGCAGCAGATCAAGTAGAAGAAGCAGTTTTGGTAGTAGAAGTAGAAGTAAGGGTAGTAGTTCTTCTAGTAAAGTTGTAGTGGTAGTAATAGTAGTAATAGTAATAGTCGTCGTATTAGTAGTAGTAGTTATGTTTGTATTGACTAGGAAGACTAGTTGTAGTAGTAGTAGTAGTAGTAGTAGTAGTAGTAGTAGTACAAGTAGCACATGTACTAGCAGAATAAACGTTTTAATAATTAGTAGTGTAATAATTATAGTATTATAGAATTATGTAGAAGTAGCACTTGCACTTGTAATTATAGTTTTAATATTCAATATTCTATAACCGACCCTATCTTTTTTATAGAATGGCTACCACTCCCATTTCCTGATTATTACCTTGGAACTGTGAGTGTTCGAGTAGTTCCCTATTATAATGGCAATGCGCCGATCGTGGACATCATGTGTGACTTTGATGCTACCGATGGATACCTGTATAAGGTTGAATGGTAAGCTGAATTATATTAACACAATACAATATACAGGAGATAACTATATTGTTTGAAATGCTTATTTAATGTGCGTGCTTAATTGAGAAAAACGTGTGGCACGTTTATATATGGAATACACTATTGATAAAGAACTACTGATAAACAGTTTGTCATCTCGCCACTATGTTTTCCTCTATAATGGTGTGGTTATGTGCCTCTTTCTCAAAACATTCGACCGTCACATAAGGTCTAACATGTGCTAAAAGGCGTTAATATGCACGTTTACACTACACACGCTCTGTAACATTTTTAAAGTAAGTTATACCATTACATGCGTAAAATGCATCATGATTACAGATAATATGAGTATGAAAACATTTGCTTTACATTGGTGTAAGTTCTGGCAAGGTGACTTAATAGTAAATTTAGCTAGAGCAAAATATGCTATCAATAATTTACATTTTGAATCTCAGGAATCGATGTCCACTGACAGTTTATATGAAACGCGCGTGTATGAGTATATAATTTTGATTAAAAGTGACCTTCTGAAGTTTGCTGTTTTATTGGCTTTTATTTTTTTCAAATTAGTTTCCATGATGATGATGATACATCTGATAATGCTACATATGTATTATCTATGATGTGTAAAATATACAAAAGTCAAACGAGGAGTGAGGAGAAACAACACCGTACACATTTATATTTTTCAATTAATATCCCTTGTTTTGTAACTGTACCGTTTTCAGGAAGATCGAAAATGCCGGTTTGCACGAAATACGCAACAGTAGCTTTCTGTCTGCAAAAGAAGCACTTGGCTATAAACTGACATACGCCTTTAGTAATGCTGACTCCATTGCCTTGGATGTAAAGGTAAGTTTAATACATAAGGGAAGCAAAATCATTTGAATCGAAAATAAATGCATAATTGCCGTATCTTAAAATACATATGTCAGCTTATCTTCTTCACGCTGAAACATAGTATGTAAAGTGTCTTAAACAGTTACTGAACGTAGGATTCGAGCCCCAGTGCGTGTGTCGAAGCAAAAACTTAAAGCGAATGTAGTGACTCAGCCAAACCATCATGTGAAGGTTCTGATGAAACGGGACCTGGAAGCTGGTAGTTTGTGAGCTATGAAATCACAGTTCTATATCGAATATTTATAAATATCACAATTTACTGATTTAGAGGGGACAAATGACAGCAAATGTATGTAAAATATGTATATACTAAATGGCAATAATTCTTTATACGACCAGTAAAGGATTTTGTATTCATTAACAGTTATATTTATGCTTTAAATGATATTTATCAATATTCCATATAAATATATTCTTAAAATTGTTTCCCAACCGGAACAGAAAACCTAAAGATATAGGAACAGTTATATTATTTAAACATGAAAAAATGTTTAACTGAGTCAACTTAACAGACTTAAATCGAGTAACATAGATTCCACACAATATATTGAAAAAACAATAATACCCGTTACCAATATATATAGAGTGCCGCATACCTTCGCTTTCTACGCAAATACTGCAACAATATGCTTTGAATACAAATTATTCACTTAGAACTCCTACTAAAACTCTTAAGTAACCCGGCACCTGGGACTAAACTGTTTCTTTATGAACTTAAATATGTACTCGAAGATAATACAGTCATCTTCATATGTGAATGATTTACACTAAATGAAGGTATAACTATCAAACAGGAAATGTAGCTTCCACAGACCTGAGTGAACCACAAAACACGCATTGAAACAAGCAACAATTAAAATGTTAAAATAATAAGCCAAACATGTGACATCACAAACACAAACGGGTTGACAATTGGGCTACCGCCTTGGAACGGTCAGTGGCAAACATTTAGCCAAAGTATTGGATCCTCTGGATAAATGTTGGTACTTGTATTTTGCAGTTGGTATGTGGAGTGAGTGTATACGAAGGAACAACGCATGAAGTACTGGTTCCTACACAATACAGCGACTACTTTACTCCTATAGAGGTACATAACACATAGTAATGTTTATATACCAAAAAGATACATTCACGTGTTCCCCTTGTGTATATAAATATTATATACTCTGTAAAAGAAGTTTTGGACCATGGCAGTGTTCGAACCCGTACAATGATCGCTGAACCATGACATTCGACCATAACTCTTATTATCTCAGTTGATAATTCACAATAGATCAACAATCAACAACAATTATCGTTTACAATGAAAGTTTGCGAAAAAATAATAATCTTTTTATTGGTTACTCGAATGTGTCCGTTACTGTTACTTTGTATGGACTTTGCAACATTTTTACAGACCCTTTGTGTGTTCTCGATATTTTTTTAAAATCAAATCTTGTTTGGAATTTAATGTTTCTGGTACCAAATTAACCGGGTAGGGTAGACCTTGGTTACTAAAAACAGATATTTAAATTTTGTCCACTAGTTTTATTTTTATATGACTTTATATACCCTGGTCCAAAACTGTTTTTACCTAGTATATATCGTTGTTGGATGCTTGAAACTCATTCAAACCTAGCCGTCCGAAAGTGGATAGTGTGTTCGTATTGGATTGTTAAACAGTCTAAAAATAGTATTGAATGCAATGTCTCGCAGACGACGAATTAAAGAGAAATATGAGATACTTTGTGGGCAAACTAGTGTCGTCTGCACAACAACGATTGCAAAAATACTCAATTGTCGTTGTGTCATGTCAAGTATGACAGTCCTATTTATAAAAAGAGAAGACCTCTATGTGTTGGTGCACATCTTAATTGTTTACTGTTGTCGATACAGTACTCCTGTTTGCATTTGTCCATGTTGTGAGCCAATACTGTTACAATAAATACTAAAAATGGGATCCCCTTGAAGTAACACACACAAGCAAGAGATACAAGTAGCAGACTCGGTTTGATTGAGTCTGTTCATGCGAGGTAATATAAAGTGCAACACCTCTGACGCCTACTAGCACCGTTTTAAGGAATATTCTTCTTTAAAGCCATAAATACAAGTTTTACTACATTAGAAAGTTACTTGTATTCGTCATGCTGTATGTTCTGTATATATTTAGTGCTTATTTACATAGATACGTTTAGTCATGTTATGTTTATCTTTTAAATATATAACATAGAAATATCCGCATACTATTTATAGTCACATTTTTCCACGTCAATACTGCAATCCACAGTTAATGAGATATTAGTATTAGAGATATTGGAACGTATAAATGAAAGTTTGTTTTCGGTCTTGGAAAGCTATTGCTAAAGTGGTGTTTACTTCATTTGCCATTAACTGTTATTGAGTATAATTGTATATTTTGTATGATGGATTCATTACATGGAAACGTTCGACGATTGGATTTCTTAATTTTATAGTTAAAAACTATTATAATGCGACATTTGATCATTCTCATACTTACGTGTTCATAGTTGTATGGAATGTAGAAGGGGTAAATATTTATATTGTTACAGTAATGTTATATCAGTTAAGATATACAAATGTTTAATACAGGTCACCTAAAACTCATTAATAAAGTCAGAATTTGATGTTATTTATACCACTTTATATGCCAACATCAGGTAAGCTGATGCGCTATATTGTGTCGGGTCAATCCGTATATTTCCGGGTCAGTTAACGTATAAGTTAACGGCACTTAATGACGTTGCTGCTAATGACGTCAATGTTACTTAATATCTCAATAATACATTTAAGTATGTTTGTACAACACCGTCTCCACGCAACATAGTACATTTTAACGTTGCACGTTTTCACCACATAATTGCAATTGATTTTAAATAAGTGATGTGCTATAATAAAACATTCTTAAATGCGCCAATATATAATATATAATGTATTTGAAAACAACAAAACATATTAACACTTACGTGAAAGTAAGAACAAGCCATAATCCGCTATTTAAAAAAAAGAAGAAAACAGAAATATATGTCAACAACAAAACAAGTAATAACACCAGATTATATCTCTGTTACATGTGATACGATCTCCTACGTACCCTGATTGTAATAATGTATTTATGATGTTTTCCAGGTCTTACTGGGGTTACCGTCATTTACATATCCTTTGCAAAGTTATCCGATATTATTTAACATGACAGTTTGTACTGAGTCTAATTCAATTTTCATAAACAAATTAATTTGTGCTTTCTGTTATAGATTATCAGCACTGAAATTCACCTGACGAGAGGCGGTGATGCTATCATTGTACTGAAGTTACATTTACCATTGGCATGCAAGCGTGGATCTGACTGCTACCTCGACTTCACGGTATACGACCCTGACGATACATACGACTGCCGTAATGCTACAATAGCTGTCAAGAGTAAGACAACCTGCGGGGAAAGAATCAGAGGGGCCTCATCCCCAGAAGAGTTTGTTGTTGGTGAAAAAATACTAAACATCGTATTGACGACCAAAAACAACAACAACTATATGCTCAAGGACATATTTTCCTTAAGAGTTAAGGTCCACGTCTCTAGCAGTGAAACTTCATGGAAATATACTGGAAATTTGAATAGTATATTTACGGTACGTATGTATTTGACCTTAACGTTAATATATGTTTAAATCGTGAAATGATTGATTAATTTTTAAAAATGGTCATAGTTATACATGCATTAAGTTATTTAGCTTATTAAAGTCACTGGAAAACGCAAGCAATTAAATTAAGCCTTATTTACGAGGGCTGTTCAAATAACACGTGGACCTTTTCCATATCGCACTAATTTATTGACGTAAACTTTTAAGATTCATATACGTTGTAATCCAACTCATAATAAATCAAATGATTTAAACAAAAAATCGATACCATGTCTAGTTGCACTGCAATGAATGATAAAATAGTGGAGAAACCCATCTACGCAGCATTCCAAAATGTGACGTCTTTATTTCATAACTGCATTTCGGGAATGGCTAAATAAAAGGAAAAATACACTAAACTTAAGTAGCATTGACACTGGTATTCCACAATTACAATTAAGAAATTTTATGAATATTTTACAAGGAGAACTATGATCAATATATTTAAGTAGACGAACACTTCCTTTCATTTAAGTTGAAATTGACGACCTCAGACAAAATTACGGAGTACTAAAATGTTAATAAAATATTAGATAATACGAACTTTAATAAAACAAAAAAATAAATACAAAAATGAAATATAAAAACCTAAACTTTTAAAATCTTACATATTTTCTTTAAAATATATATGTTAATAAATTAGGAATACCTATATATGTCCAATAAACATGTCTTTTGGAATGAATATATATGCTATTTGTCTTCTTAATATTTTGAATAGTTATGCTTAACTCGATCTAATTCGTATGATCTCTTTCCGAAGCTGTGATATACTTATAAAACATGATTAACCAACAATGATATACAATATGTATTTAATGCAAACCATGACTAAAACAATAATCTAATTAAATAACAAATGCATTTGTCATCATTTATAACGTTAGGTTGTTGTTGGTTTTATAGGCGACGCCATAGAACACAAATGACGTGCTGCGTACCGGCTACAGTGGGGTTGTAAAAACGCATATTTCTTGAAATCTGTTTCAAATAATTTTAAAATATTTACTGATATGAAAGTGAAAATGTAAACCTTTATTGCCATATAATTTAATTTACTAAATTTATAAAAGTGTAATTACTATAACAATTGTCCACGTAGTATTTGAACAGCCCTAGTACATGCGTGTTTTTATACTGAACAAAACAGTTTAGCACGATTTTTTAGGGACATAGTTTAAACATATGAACATTGATATACTTGTTTGAAAATATTAGAAATGCTAGGTAAGGATGTCATTTGCTAAACATTGTGTTTTACCTCACATTAATTAGAAAAAAACTAATTTAATGTTTGGCATTGAAAAGAATTGACAATTATGTCACTGTTTAAAAACCGCTGAAATGTGTTCAAACACGATTGTTATTCTCAAACAAAAATCATTCCACATTTTGTAAATGAAAAATTACCTCCATTTTCATTGAAATGAGAACGATTTTTCGATAAACGTATGTTCCCATCATATTTCCTTTATTTTTTGTCACCGACGTTGTTTAAAAATGACTTTGTCGCATTAATATTGGTCATATATATGTCATTTTATCATTGAACCCGAATAAACACGGCGTTGTATCTCGTCTGTGGAAATGACATCCATTTAATGTACTTCATTTACATTGCTCAGTACAGTTTCAGCATATATGTGTTAAATAATTGTACAGGTATATGTACAAGACGATGCATTCTGGCAGAGAACAAACTGCTATGCCAGCAATGATCCAAGGATGCGAACATTCGATGGCTTGTAAGTGCATGGTCTTATATTCTCTATGTAGTTTCTTAACGACATTTTACCTCTCGAAATACACGTATTTAAATATGTGTTACATTTAGCTGAATATAATTATTTAACATCGATATTTATTTAGTGATACAGCGTACGATTTCTGTTACTATACCAGCCTTACAATCATAAAACAATTCAGCAGATATCTGCTTAGTTCGAAACAATTACCATACTGCAAAGAAATAATTCTGACCATGATTTTGCTGCTAGTAAATATGGATATGGACCGCCTTGGTATTGGGCACATGTGCATGTAGGCCTATAACGGAATTCTAATTAATTATTATGACAATAGGGTAATAGTGAAGTTTGATGCACCGTAGAACCTATTGCCAACTTTTGTATGTTTGAGATGTCGTGTCTTGCCATCCGGTCATCTTTAAAATTGTTGTTTGTTTCCATGCGTGCTTTTGGTTTACTGTGATCCTTGAATGCATGCAGCAGTTCCTGATCGATTTTCTACATACCTGTAATTAATTATGAGTATTGATATCTTCCAGATATTACAGTAATCAGAACAATGGAGTGTTCATCTTGTATCGGCACAAGAAATACCATGCCGAGGTGAGTTTTCACTTTACAATCATACTTAGACATTCACCCATGGTCATGTTTGGAAATTAATTTGTCGACACAAATATCTTAAACACGTCCATTGTCGCTTTACCCATACTAGAACTGTTGTGCATCATAGTTCGATATCTTCGGTTACGCGGATTGCTTTGGCTTCATAAAAAGATGTTTAAACGCTATGTGTCTCGCTAAATGGACTGTTCCGCCTGGACTCGTTGCACTTTCTTCTTAAACGACAAAAGACAGTCTAGTTACCTCAATAGTCTGTATCTAGGATACTTACACACATGTGTGACTAAACATAATGCATGGCCGTATAATTGGTATCAATCCCATGAAAGTATCCAGAACTGTATCCGGTCAGTGTTAATGAACGTATAGAAGTACCACAAGTAGAGACATGTATCCTGCGGTATAATTTATTTATAAACAGATGTAACTCGTATAAAGTGTTTCCAAACAGTAATCCGCAGTATCAGATAGTTATACTAAAACATGTATATCCCAAGCAAGAACGACTGTTGACCACAATCTCAATATTAAAATAGCAGATGTATGCCATGCAATACTGTATCCTGCTGTATCAGTTAAATACAAATATATCACTGCTATAACACGACGTACTGAACATATTAAGGCATTGGAAGCTTATCGTATACAGGTTCAAATGATGACTATGTCTTGTAACAATGGATGGGCCTCATGTTCGTGTGGCGTGACAATACGAGCTGGAAAAGATGTTTTTATAGTAAATCACTGTGCAGAACAACATACCACAGGCTTTCTCATATCTGAAGATAATGCGTTGATTGTAAGAGAAAGAACACAAACCAGATACCAGGTTTGTTCACATTTTATGTTTTTTATAATTAAGTCATTGTTCTCCGAATCAGAGGAGACAGGTGTTCCGTTCCATTTAATTACTTACTGGTCCTTTGTGATCATCAATCCCAGTCTTTGTGACTTGTAGAATACCGCTTAAGCCGGTGCTAGGGGGCGTGAGAGGTGTTGCTTCTTTCATTACTTCTCATGAACAGACTCAATAACACCGAGTCTACTGATTTATTTTCTTAATTGTGTTTGTTGCTCCCAAAGGATCACCTTTATCAGTATTTATTTTAAAGTAGAATATGACTTAAGCCGGTGCTAGCAGGCGTGAGAGGGTTTAAAATGTTACATTACCTCTCATGAACAGACTCAAGGAAACCGAGTCCGCCACTTTTATCTCTTGTTTGTTGCTTCCAAGGACTCCCCTTTTCAGTATTTATATATAGAAGATCTTACATGCGTGTCTGTTTAAAACAGAAATTATCAAACGTGGTTTTAAATAGGCACAAACTCCAACAAAACAACATATATTAAAATAGCTGAATATATATAACTTTGTCGTACGATGACGTCGTATGTTTATATGGTGACGTCGTATGATGACTCGGTCATCTCCGTACGACGTCGAACAACGGAACTACCTCATCGATTTACGTAATCCGGAATGTTAACGGAACGAAAATCGACGAGACAATTCAGACGCACTACGATCTCAACGGAATAGACCGAATACTGATTTATCCTTCATTTGCTTTTTTATTTCAGTTATAGTTGCTTTAACTAAAAGATAAATATCGGATTATCAACCATAGATACCTTTAAAGTGTATATTAAAATTGACCTAAGTTTGAACATTTCGAACGAAATCTTATATTAACTTAACTGTGATGAAATATCGTTTTCACTTTTCTATTTTTTCCACATATGCCAGCCACGGCGCCAATTAGTTTACACGTAGTAGAAAATTGTAAACAAAATAGATCTTCACGACAATACGGCTGCCACGTCGACTCAACTTTTACATATAGTTTATAAAGAGAAATGTGTACAAATCTATTCAATCACTTTCATCTAAGAAAACAATATTTAGATGAAACTTTGGCAGTGTTCTTCGGTTTAATACTGTGTTGCCCTTTCGCTACTGCTGATCCAATACAGCCGAAATATCTATAACAAAATATTTACATTTATGATATTTCGAACTACATCATTCGCGAAACTATACTGTACATATGAATGAGTTCAAAAAGTGAAGACCTCTAACAGGAGGTTTTGATCGTCATCTAATACTAGATACGAATATATCAAATATAAATATATATAGAGGTTAGCTCAATTTGCTGATAAAAACAACAGTACGACATCAAGTCAGTTAACCTGTATCAATAAATAATGAAAAGCAGATTCCGTGGAAGCAAAGAACACAAACAATAGAGAATCTGTTCATGAGCGGTAATATATGCTGCAATATCTCTCTGCTTTTAAGTCATAAGTTCATAAAGTATTACTCCAAATATTAGTCCAAATAGATATCTCGTCAATGTGAATTTTACAAACCTCATGCTACTGAAAAATAAAAAAATACATAAAGTAGCAAAAACACGAAATGCTAAGAGGTGAATGGAAACAGAAAGCGACGATGAAACAGACTTGTTAGATGTCAAATCAAGTTGACATTGTATAATAAGTATCATTGCATTGTGGACATATGTCATACACTGCTGGGTTTCCATTTGTTACTTCAGATAGCTTTGCCCCATGGTACAACAGTGGATGTTTCCGTAGATCCCTGGAGATGGTACATTGTCAATATCTATGTATACCCATCCCCTGCGGACGTTGGCAACATTGAGGGGCTGTGTGGTAATTTCAACGGCATATATGAGGATGATTTAACCCACAGAGATGGAACAGTAGATACAGTTAGCTATGCATGGTGGTATTACGCACCGGATACGTTCTCGCGCTCATGGAGGTAAATATGTTTCTGTTTAACGATGCAATGTGTACCATTCTTCACGTTTTAAATATACATGTCATTGCTCAAAAAGTCTTTCACAACCAGTAGGCCTTATTGCCTATTGACCTATCCAAGTCGGTAGCCCTGTCTTCACCAATATTTCTGATGTGTAGTGCCTTTTTCAATGTATAGTTAATTTGCTCTTTGTTTGTGGTACAGTGCGGATCTACAGTGCCATTGCGTTTGGGTGCTGTGATTTCTATAGGACCATTTTTCTCATTTTCATAGTCATTGATAAACATACGCCATGTCTGGTCCATTCTCATAATGATGTTAACCTCGACAATGTATAGTATTTATCATGCAGATATGCACATTTTTGCCTAATAAAGGGGTGACCTAATCAATTTTGCCTTATTAGGCATTGACCAATAAAGCAAATCAATGCGCAATCCCTCGGCGTTTATTGTACGTAACGTTATCTGACGTCATGCACGTAACGTCATAAAACAAACAAAAAACAACAACATGGCGGCGTCCTCGATAAGCGTAACATTCTGAGAAATAGGTAAAAATAGTAAATCATGCATAAAATGTGGATAATCTACATGTAAATAGAATATTATGTCAGTGCATTTTACTATCAAGTGTATAAGGCTCGGCACGAAAACGAAGAATAGCTCGGCAGAGCCTCGCCATTCTTCGTTTTCTAAGCCTCGCCTAATACACTTGATAATAAAAGGCACTGACATTATATTCTCTATATATTCGTTCCATTTCCATTGACAATACTATTACTGCTTATACTGACGGTGGTTATCGTATTAAAATAAAGTAATTTAAAGAGCTTTAATTTCGATAGTTTAAAAGTGATATGTATTACTTCCGTCTGTTTCATATAGACTTGCAGACAACGATACTGACTTGACCCAATCTCCAGATGTCCTAGCCAATATACTTGAGAGCTGGGAAGAAAACGAGCAGTTATGTGTGTGTCCAGGGAACCATGGTACGAGTGACGCTATCTGCTCTGTCAACGAAGATGACACGTGTACTAACGAAATCGATAAACCCGGACAAAGACTGGAAAATACGAAACGTAACAAACGTTCTGTCAGTTTAAACAGAGATATGGAAAGACGCATAGGAAATATACGAAAGGGTCTTAACAGGACCAGCCACATCGCTAAGGTAAATGCATACTCTACAATTCAAATACGGAACTATGTTATCACACTGATTTGTTAACACGGTCTGTATCGTTCGTATTTAGCATAGTGTCACACCTATAGTAGCATTGTTAAGATGCATACGTACTACCGTCGAAAACTATTCCCTGGTTTGACTGACTTCTCTTAGGTTAAGACAAGTACTCAAACATAAATGTCGGTAATTCAAAACAGATTAATTGTAAATTAAGAATTAAAAGCAGATACACACACAAACAAGTAGATATATAAGTCGAACAGGAAATGTAGCATTCATGGACCACAGTAAACCAAAAGCACGCATATGACTGTAGAAACAAACAACAATTTTAAAGATGACTAAAAGGCAAGATACAACATCAGAAACATGAAAAAGGTAGACAACAGGGATACCGCCTTGGAATGGTCAGTGGCATAAAGGGCCGCTTGGCGTGGGTGTGTGTGTGTGTGTGGGTGGGGTGTGGGGTCTGGGGGGATGGTAACCAGGTTATGGGTACACCAAACCTCCCTCTTACCCTATTGTCATTCCAGTAAAACGGGACAGTGTAAGGAAAGATATCCCCGCCAGTTGAACTCTAACAAAACTAACATCAATGGCATGGATAGATAAGCATCTGGAAGCAAAACACACTACATCACATACATAAACTGGTTGTCAACAGGTGCACGCATTGGAACCGTCAGTGATAGAAATGCTGATCGTGGCCCTATATCACTCTTAAACTATGACCATATTAGCATACCTATTATCATCTCAAATAAACGTGACAGTATGAATCAGGAATGTCTCATGTGTGTTGCAATATTTCAGAGAGCCGTCAATAACAACAATATGACACTGGACGAAGCCACGGACAAATGTGTTGCATCTTTAGCGAGATGCAAGCTGTTCAATATGAGTAACAGTAACAGCACACCGGAGTCAAATATGAATAATACCATTCGTGACTGTGCTGAAGACACTCTTGTAAGTATTTGGCGGACTTTTTTGTCAAGGCGTGGAACAGGAATGATTATAATGTGTATACATCATATCCAAAAATTGTAAAACATGTTATACATAATTAACCAATATACTATCATACTTGTTTCGATACGTGTTGTGCAATTGATTATTAATCAACTCTGCTATTATTAGTAAGGCGATGTTGGTCTGCGTAATGCGAATTTGACACCGAATACGAATACAACTCGGTAAATGCTATTGACCCAGTTAAACTCATACTGACCCAGTTGAGCACGTATTGTTCCTGTTTTGAATGAATACGCCGCAGACTGTACTATTCAGTTTGGCCCTACTATTAATTCTTGTTAACGTATATAACTGTTTTAATTTCCTTGTTAATCTTCGGTTTGCGTCGGCCTTTAACCTCCTCGGCCCAAATATGATTTATCTTGGACTATAACATACCTATTATGAAATATGAAATCGCTTGGACAATAACAATACTACTATCAAAGATCTAATATTGTATTTCTTACTTAGTTATTACCTACGATCACAAAATAATAATCACATTGGGAGAGTAAGGATGGTAAGTTAATAACCTGCCATATTGTGTCCAAATATAGCTTCAGTGAATCTGTCTAGAGTTTCTGAAGTGTATGTGGCGGTTTATATGTGGGTTTAACAAATAAGTTACCAACATCTTATGAGGATACAGTAACACATATGCATCCATTATATATATATTAGAACAATGATCTAACTTTAAATTACATTACTATAAACTTGCGTTTTCATTATAAACAGTATATTGCACTGGCGTGTCGTGCATGCTGATGCCGTTGTATGTAAACGTTGCACATTTAATCTTACCCAGCCATTAATATGTGCGACTATCCAGTGCAAATACGCGTACACATAGTTCTATACATCAGTTGTAAACGTATTTATATTTTGTCATTTTTAAGCTGAATCCAGAGGTGGAATGGGGATCTGCGGCTTGCTCAGCCATCCAGTTGGTGGTTGGTAATGAATTGCAGAGAGACATACAGTTTCACGTAAGATAATGTCATCGTATTATAAGCAGTTTTATTCATAAAAGGATACAATATTTGAAATAAAGCATCTGTTCGTTTTGTTTTCTGTTTACTTAAGCATAGTATGGCACATTTATATGTGTGTGTATGCGTGTGTGAGTGCGTCCGTGCGTGTGTATATTGTATTTGTATGTGTGTGTGCATTCGTCCGTGCGTGTGTGTATCCATTGTATATGTTGTTTATAGTCCAGTACTACATTATTGTACGTTCCCAGATACCTATGTACTCTACCCCTAACTGTTAATAAGGCTTTATATAACAATTCAATTTCATTAAAATACTAACTTTGCTATTATATTACCTTACCAGAATTTCGTGTTGGGTTATGCAATGTTTGTGTCGAAGAAGCATGTTTACAACGTTATCGTATTTGTATGTGTGTGTGTTTTATACACGTTTAAATATTCTCCGAATAACATCGTATATGGTATATGCTGCTCAAGTTATTTCCTAGAGCTTGTCGTTGAGGTGAGGACTTTAACATTCGTAAATTGTGCATAACTAAAAGTTAATCCATCAGATTAATCGTTAACTTAACCTTCAAGCAAACTTTCCAAAACAAGTATTATTGTAACTCTAATGTTAAAATAGAAAAGTATTTATGCGACAAGCCCTATCACAAAAGACATGTACGGTGACCTGATTTAAAAACTGCATAAGATCTTTGATCATGATCACTTTGAAATTCATACAACCTTGGCAAAAGTAGGTATAACAGTCGAGCAGTAAATGCAGCATTTACAGGACAGTCAATAAATACTGAAAAGGTAATCCCTTGGAAGCAACAGACACAAACAAGAGAGAAAAGTAGCAGACTCTGTTTTCTTGAGTCTGTTCACGAGAGGCAATTATAAGATGCAACACCTCTCACGCCTCCTAGCACCGGCTTAAGCGATATTCTACTTTAAAGCAGCACAGAATGGGCTTGAGGATCCAAAAGCACCAGTAAATAATAACACTACTGATATGTAGTGGGGGCGACTTTGTACGGCCGCCACACAGCACTAAACAAACGCTAGTGTGAATGTCAATAAATAATGAAACGGTGATCATTTGGAAGCAATACACACAAACAAGGGAGAAAAGTAGCAGACTCGATTTTATTGAGTATGTTCATGAGAGGCAATTATAAGATGCAACACCTCTCACGCCTACTAGCACCGGCTTAACCGATATTCTTCTTTAAAGCAACACGGAATGGGCTTGATGATCCCAAAGGACCAGTAAATTATAACACTACAGATTTGTAGTCGGGGTGACGTTTACGGCCGCCACGCAGCACTAAACAAACGCTAGTGTGAATGTCAATAAATACTGAGAAGGTGATCCCTTGGAAGCAACAAACAAAAAAAGAGTGAAAAGTAGAAGGCTCGGTTTTATTGAGTCTGTTCATGAGAGGCAATTATAAGATGCAACACCTCTTACGCCTCCTAGCACAGGCTTAAGCGATATTCTAATTTAAAGCAACACGGAATGAGTTTGATGATCCCAAAGGACCAGTAAATTATAACACTACTGATTTATAGTCGGGGTGACTTTTACGGCCGCCACACAGCACTAAACAAACGCTAGTGTGAATGTCAATAAATACTGAAAAGGTGATCCCTTGGAAGCAGCAAACAAAAGCAAGTGTGAAAAGTAGCAGACTTGGTTTTATTGAGTCTGTTCATGAGAGGCAATTATAAGATGCAACACCTCTTACGCCTCCTAGCACAGGCTTACGCGATATTCTAATTTAAATTAACACAGAATGGGCTTGATGATCCCAAAGGAACAGTAAATAATAACACTACCGATATGTAGTCGGGGCGACTTTGTACGGCCGCCACACAGCACTAAACAAACGCTAGTGTGAATGTCAATACATACTGAAAAGGTGATCCCTTGGAGCAACAAACACAAACAAGATAGAAAAGTAGCAGACTCGGTTGTATTGAGTCTGTTCATGAGAGGCAATTATAAGATGCAACACCTCTTACGCCTCCTAGCACCGGCTTAAGCGATACTCTACATTAAAGCAAAACAGAATGGGCTTAATGATCCCAAAGGAACAGTAAATAATGTCACAACTAATATGCGACACCACAAACATAAAACAGTTGACAATAGGGTTGCCGCCTTGGAACGGTCAGTGGCAAAAATTCCGATGGATGTTCAACCAAACATCTTAGAAAATGTATCAGAAGTTATGACCATATCATCTTGAAAGTCACTGTGCCAAGTCCTCGTGTCTTATTATGTGTTTTTCATGGCTTCTGTTTTCTATACTTTGTGGTTTACTTATATCGCATATTAATGATTTCTAGATTGTAAGAGAATTTACGATTCCGGTGACTTCCTTATTTACATTTAGATGAATCTATGGTAAGGGTGGGGTTTTGTGCACCCTAGTTACTGTTTTAAACCCTCAGCGGCATTTTGCCACTGCTCGTTCTGTGACGTTACTCCTATTGCCAACCATTACGTACTTTTCTTCTATTTAGGTGTGTACGTTTTATTTGTTTGATTGCATGTCAAACATTAGAGCTGTGATTTTGTACTTTTGTGATTAAAAATCGGGAAATCACTTTTTACGTAATTTAAAATGTATAATTAGGACAAAGAAAAAACAGCAACACGAACATATTTATATATTTTAGTTACTAGTATATGTAAGATATTTAAACGAATACCGTAAAACTCGTGCTGTGTTCATAGAGAATCTTACCCGAGTACTCATTCATTATTGAATTTATTAAACGAGTTGGCAAAATGATATAATGCGAGACTCTCGCCGAGCTTTAAATATCCATATGTACATGACCATCTACGTGTTATACTTATTGTGTTAAATGATACTATGATTTAGATTCATTTAATAACACTTTCCGTGTAGTGGTATAAGTGAGGTTGAAGCTTCAAACAAAAAAAACAGTTTAAATCTCAAAGATGTTTTGCTGCTGAAAGTTTAAAGACGTTGCTCTTGTCAATACGTTTATGTTTGTAATGCCTCACACCATACTGCTATACGGTGTGTCAATCATTGTGTCTGTCCACGATTTATGTAATACTTCGAAACAAAAGAAAAGAGTCAAGTCGTACATCAGACATAAATTTGCATACTATTAAGTTTTCATAGAGAAATCGTTGTGTTTGCTTTATCGCGGTCGTAAATATATAGGTTTGTATGAGTCTTCAACATCTAACATTTACACTTGTCCATTTACAGAAGGATCATGTTGAAATAGTTGAAGAAATTGAAGACGAGCAATGTATCGGGAACTGTGCAGGCCATGGAACGTGTGTTAAAGGTAATATGTATTCGTATATTTAATATAATGTTTCAACCATGTAGCTAAAGGTAACCATCTAATATGTTATATTGTCAGGATGTGTGTGTCCTAGCGTCTTAGTGGGTATCCTGTCCTAACAACGGTTAGCCTGTAATAAAAGGAGTATGAAAGGAGAAATTTGGAAATCGCCGAACATATATATGTATATATATATATATATATATATATATATTTAAAACATATTGCAGTTTCGACTTAATTGAGTGAAAAATGCTAGATACCGTTAAGGCCCTATTGCCCCGGGTTGAGCAGAATGCAATATTTAACATTTGAGCCATCCCGAAGATGGTATGCATATCACGTTGAAGATAAGTTGAGGACTTTAATATTCGTAATCTTAATATAACTAAAAAGCTACTCAATCAGGGTTACCGTTACAATAAACTTCGTAAAACCTTTGCACAATTTTATTATCGTAACCCTGATCTTCTTTCCAAATATAAAAGTAATTTAAGGACTCTTCTGCGACAAGGACTATCACAACCGGACTTCTATGGTGATGTGATTTATAAACTTCGTAAGATTCTTGGTCATGATCACTTTCATACTATCTGTGTTAAACTTGTTAAAAGTTTATCAAAATAGGTTATGACCCTATCATTTTGCATCGTACTGCATGCTTGGTGGTGGACCCTTTTACAGTTCGCCACTATGCTTTTCTCTTTAATTGTACGATGACCGGACAGGTTGTCAACCATATGATGACGCCAACCTAAAGCCCATTGGGACGGTGGCGTTTGATGTTTGTCTATGATCTTTCTTGTCGTGCCCTACGTGGTTTATTCTCTTGTTGCTCTGACTTCTGCCAAGTCATTGAGTACCTTCATTGTGGCTTTCTAGGCTATGGGTTTTTTGTATTATATTTACACGAGCATATTTGTGTTTTACTTATAATGCATATTGATGCTGCCTTGTTGGTTAGAGATTAGATCATGGCGGAGATTTCTTTATTTACACTGTCCTGTTCTAATGGAATGACAGTAGGGTAAGTGTGAGGTTTGGTGCAGTCCCTGGAATCGGTTTAAACCCCCAGTGACCTACTTTGCAACTGACCGTTCCAAGGCGGTAGCCCTATTGTCAACCATTTTGTGTTTGTAATGTCGTTTGCATTTAATATTACTTTTGCCTGCTTGTTTGTCTGTTTGCGTGTTTGTTTGTCTGTTTTGTGGTTGACTGTCCTCCTTGAATGCTACTTTCCCTGTCCGATCTTTTTATATTTCTTGAACGTGGTATTTTAATACCATTCCATGGCCAGCGGCGTATGGTCCAAGCTTCTAAAGAAATGCTTTGCCCTAAAAGAGAAAGCACTGGGTAATATAAACTAAAGGAGTTTAGTCGGGAGCAGAGGTTATGAATACTGCGTATCGCAAGTAACAGTCAAACGACTCAATTAATAAGCAGACAACATAGCCTAAGGTGGTTTAAACAATACACAAACTCTTTAAAGGCTGGAGTAGTGGAACCACCTGTTCGAAATTAAAGTAAGATAACAATGTATTTAAGAATGTACCACCGATATATGCATACACAATATCGAGCTGAACGATCTCCAAAGATCGGAATGAATAAGAGTTCTGATATTAAGTTCTGTATAAGTCTCAATATCAAAAAGGCAAAGCCTTAGCGAGTGGTAAAAACACACACGAAAACATGTGTTGATATGTTACTCTGTGGGTAACCTGTACATTGTATCCATTGAACAATCCAACCTTGCAATGCAACATACAGCTCAATTTGTTTGACAGAGTATTATTTCAAGATATAAAATATGCCCATGTGGTAAGCATAGTAAAATATAAGTAACAGTAAAACCAGATATAAAGATCGAACAGGAAAAGTAAAAGTAGCATTCAAGGACGACAGTCAACGACAAACAAACAAAGAAACAAAGAACAACTATGTATAAAGATAAATAAAAGGCAAAATAAGACATCCAAAAAAACACACAAGGGTTGACAATAGGGCTACCGCATTAGAACGGTCAGTGGAAAAAAATGGGCAGCTGGTGTTTTAAACCAGGTGCTAGGGTGCACCAAACCTCACTCTTACCCTATTGTAATCCCGATAAACGGGACAGCGTAGATTAAGATATCCCCGCCAGGTTATAATATCTAACAAACAAGGCAGCGTTAATAGGTAATATAGGTAAGTCTTACTAAATATTCAAGTGTTCTCATATTAATATTCCATTTCCATAGCATAAAGAAGGAAACATACTTCGGTCTGCAAACGTCAAATCGTACACATGCAGTCCTTATCGAAACATATAACAAATATATTATATAAAAAACAACACATAAAAACAACAACAACAAATCGTCAGTCAGCAGTTACAATGAAAGTTTACTAAAACTAACATCTCGTCTTGAACAGGAATCGGATATATTTTAAAAGATATTTCAAGATCAATCAAACACGAAGGCATCAATTTGTTTTTTGGTAACCCAATGTATTACATTCCCAATACGAGCTAGTCAACTACTGATTGGATATTTACTCAACTTCATATACATTTATCATGGGATGCTGTGTTTATTCTACACGAGACTAATCGGTATATCAAATATACAATTTCTAGTGGCGTCCTATGCTGTCCATGTAATTGTAAGACAAAAAAACTCAGATTTTCTTACAGGTAACTCCCTGTTGTACCTGTCTAATATCTAGTTGTTGTAAGCATGATTGACAGCTCTGACATATCTATTAGGTTGTAGAACCAATCTCAGTTGGCGTGACCATCACCAATATAAACCCAATTAGCCTGGCAGCTTGCTATCCTAATGTAACTACTATGCTTCTGATATGAGCGTTTCGAAGTTCATGGATATTTGTTTATATTTACATGTTTCTTATTGTAATAGGTTCCTGTGCATGCCAGACTGGTTACGACTTTGACGATTGCGGTCAAGATACTTCAATAGCTCCGGAAATATCTGACACAACAGGTGGTGGTGTATGTGATATGAGTAAAAACGGCGACTGTGACTGCGTTTATCTTGAAACACCCATTGGTTACGTGCGAACACCTAAGTGTCGTATTGAAAAGCGCACAGTAAGATATATTTTTGCAAAACGAACGGTTAATTTGAACGATGCTAAAATTGTATTAATATATTAACATTTTCGGAAACCTTTCTTAAAAAGCAAATTATATATTTGTAAGTAACTATCCAGACATTTGGCTTGCAATTATGTATTTAATATCGCGAAACAATAGTGATGCATGTATCATTGATACTGTATCATTATTCATATACACATATTCCAGCAATTATAACTTCACTTTCATCAGCAAATCGCTTTAATGGAGTTTGGAGCTTATATAAGTTTTCACCAGATACTATTTGAATAGTCTGAATATATACAGTATAACTTAAAAGCTACGTCGTAATATAGGGTCATAACGTTAATTTCCGATCAAATAATGAGGCGAAAATAAACATTTGTATACAGAATGCCCGAACAGCAAGAGCTCCGTTGTTAGATTCCCGGCTGTGGCACACCGATTTCTGAAATGTCATTTTTCCAGAATATTTTTTATTCTGGGTTCTTCTTAGACACATTAGAGTATGTGTGTATTAATGCAATGCATATTACTTTCAAAGGCTGATACTACCCTTAATTTCACTGTGACTGGCGAGTACGACGGGGATGTGTATTACAATAACTTTAACGAAATAGAGTGTTGCCTCCCAAGACATGCACGAAGAAGACGATCTGCGGAAACTGAGGTTGCTCACATATTAAGACTGTCAGTGAGCAATGATGGGATAAACTTTGGTGCATCAGCAACCGTGTTTGTAATGGACACCACGTGTCAGAACATTACTACGAGCGACAATGGAGATTACGTAGCTGTACTGCTGGTACTGGGTTAATTCATTACTTTTAGACAACTACGAGTATTTTATGAAGATTGCATCACACTTATTTATGATGGAAATAAGGACATTTTGTATGTCGTCTTATATAAATGGCTTATTGAAATGCATTTAACATCCCACTATTATACCCATTTCTCCTTAATCGTGGTCCCTTTTACAACTATTACGTCAAAGTAATGTATATCAATAGGCTTTTTTCCAAGGCTATGCGATTCTTTACCAAATTATATTTGACGGTTTGTTACAATTAAAGGTCGACGAGTTTGACAATTAGCAAGTAGTTCATTCTATTTACAATTTTAACACAAATGCTGTTAATGTGTTAAATTAACATAAATTAAGACATTCTGAAAGTTGTATAGAAAAGCATGAAGGCTAACTGAAGTTACTTGAGTTTTCTTAATGTTCTACTGTCCAGTAGCAAGGAGTTTAAATGGGAAAAAAACCCATCTAAAAGCATTTTGGCTGTAAAATATGAATTTCTTAACCAATTTTCAAAACTAATGTATTGTTACTTACCACTAAAAATTCCAGTTCCAGTGATGTATACTTTATGTACGTATTATTAAATTGTTCATGTAATTGTTGAAAACCCTTGGCTGAAACAAGCGCCCCGAACAATAATTTGATTTAATGTTTATTTTTTAATTATATATTGGATACGGACTAGGCCTATACGTATCTACCGTATATAATATATTATGACACAATATTAAACCAAACGTAACGTTTGATCAAAAACGGTATCAAGAACAATATAAACATTGAGTGTACGTTTCAACACTTGTGTGACGTCAAACATATTTAAGTCTTAAACGTATCAGATATTGGTAGTGGATATTATTAAACATGTTAAATAAAGTCCTTCTTAAAAAAAAGCATTTGTGGTTTGTACCTATACTTACTTGATAAACACGTAGTAAAAGTTGTTGGGCATGTGCAAGGTTGTGATTATCATGTAGACATATCTATAGAACTATAATACCATTCGATAATGACATTCTACAAAATATATGGAATTGTTCTATTCATTGTAATGTGCTTACAGGTTGACTATTGCTTCATCGAAGGCGAATGTCACGTAAACGGAATGAAAAGGGATAACAATGAATGTGAGGTGTGTGTTTCCGGTACAGACGCCTTTACCTGGACCACTGACACTACATCTGGTATGTGCATACGCGAATAAGGTTAAGCTGATTGGAATACTCCCGAAAAATTCATGAAATAATGCTGAGTTTCTCATATATATTGTGTATATCTTTACAACAACAATTATGTTTATTGATTGCTAATTTCTCTGGGTGTTAATTGTATCGTTACATTTTTTTTAATTGAGTGTATGCTAATTTACACTGTCTTGTCAATTTGAGCGTTGAGGATAAGATAATAGCAAGGTTGCGTACACATAAGCTCTGTTTAAGCCGTCTACTAAAAGTAAATAAAAAAGTCAAACAGGAAAAGTAGCATTCAAGGACGACAGTCAAATACAAACACACACAGAAACAAGGACAACTTCAAAGTTGAATAAAGGGCAAAATAAGACATCACAAAGGCAAAAGGGTTCACAATAGGGCTATCGCCTTAGAACGGTCAGTGGTAAAAAATGGGGGCTGCTGGAGCTTTAAACCAGGTTCTATGGTATACCAAACCTCACGCTTAATATATACTATATTGTCATCCCAATAAAAGGGACAGTGTAAACAAAGACATTCCCACCATGTTATATTCTCTAACAAACAAAGCAGTAAGCCATATTTACTGCTTTCCATGTCTTCACCAAGCTTTGTGTTGTGTATTGCTATGTTCATTGCATATTTAATTTGCTCATTTGATTTAGTTTATTGTACAGAGAAGACATAGAGTGCCATTGTTGTGGTTTCTATAGGACCAATTGTCACAGTACCACAATTTCATCGGCCTCTCTTTACGACGAGCTAATCTCTTACAGACTCTATCTTTAGTGCGATAAGTCTTTCGATTCTCGAGACAGTCAAGAAATGAACACCTTTTTAATCATATACAGAAATAAAAGAGTCATCATATTTATAACGTTTAAACAGTATCATACAGTTGATGCAAATATACTAGATTTACCAAAGACAAAAGATCTGGCATTATATAATTACTTTAAATAAAACCGGACAAAATAAGTGAAGCAGTATTATATACCATAATATACACACCATAGACGAATACTTGCAACGCTGTCCACTTACGTTATATCAAATTAAGGGTCTTATGATTTAGAAGTTACATTTATCAAAGAAACCCTCTGCATCCTATAATGGATCTTACTATATAAAACAGTCTTTAAAAAGGGCGTTTAAGTGTAAATATTCTTTAAATGCTCCTCTGTCAATAATAAACTCATCATGGATTATTTTTTACAGATGGTTGTACAGTTGAATCTGCAAGCAGTAGCACTAGTTATCCAACGAGCGCTGAAAGTGACGTCACTCTACAAGGTTACGTCATTGGTCTTATTGTTTTCGGTGGTCTGGTGTTGACTGGACTAGCTTCCGGATGTCTGATTCACAAATGCAAACAGAAAACGAAGTAAGAATTTGATACCTAATGATTCGGCAGTATATCAAATTATTTGTTATTTGATGCGAGTGCTCTCATAATACACATTTTTGATAAGAGGTATGTACGTGAATATATTCTATAAACTGAAACGAACTGAAACGATACAGTTTATCAAGTGCAACTGTTAACAAATCAGCATCTTAATTCCTGCGGCGTAAAGGGTTGTTAACAAAGCGGTTTCATTCGCGCTAGTTCATTATCAGGGCATACCAATGAAAAAGAGCAATATATTCCAATGAAGAAGAAAGTCGTCTTCGATAAATCCATATCCTCTCGTCTCTATATGAAGTGTCGATGGCCCTCTGCACTTATATTTGTTGAGAAACCTTAAAAAAGGTTAATAACCATATGAATTCGGATACTAACTGTTCTAAATATTTAGAAAACACATGCATTAGCAACTTATATAAAGAACTTGTAGTATTGTTAACTGTGTTTTATTTTGTAGAGAGGTCAGTCCAGAGGCAGGTCTGTACGACAATTCAACCGGCCCTTCAAATCAAAAGTTCAATCTGCGGCCAGATCCACCTAAGCAAGCATGGACTTAACAAGCTAACATCAAACGACAACGTATTCCTGAAAATAAACTTCATTAAGTGACTAACATGGCTCTGTAAAAAGAGATCGAATATATGTTGTGTTTTTTAGTTTTACTACGCTTTAACATTCGTATACGTGCTTTTGTATCGTATGATGCTTGATCTACACAATCATCCTTTTTTTTGGAATTTTTGAATATGTTTCATTTTGCAGCATTTGTGAAGGTATACATTTTACGTGAGCTATATAGGTGTATATGTCGGATGTGTATCATAAATGCCTTCATAAAGTTAGTAAAAACTCGAATTACATTTATATCTGTGTCACCCATTCGCAGAATATGAACACACGTACTCTATTATACACTTTAAGATGTTTTTGTGCTTCTTATTGTTAACGAACGATTTGATTGAATACATTACAGAAACGCAGTTTTGGCTATGGAGTCTATATTGCTCATACATGCATACGTTACATGTTGCACTGATAATAGGTATAATTTGTTTTGAAGAACAGTATGCACACAATACTATTAAGGTAAACACTGTCGAAGAAGGGAGCTATAATGTCAAGGTTTACGTACTATAACCTATATTTTATATACTAATATTGATAAGGGGGTAAATTACCTAAAAGCAAGTTATGTAATACCTGTGTTTTACCCTCAAAAATTATTTATATAAGTGTGTTATGAACATTATGCAAATAAATTGGTCAACTAGAACACCAGGTGAATTACTTAATGTGTTAAGATATACTCTTAGTAATTGGCACAAATACCCTATGGTGGTTTTTTCTTTAAAATTATGAAGTAGTTTTTGAAGCATAGTTCCACATGTGTAAAGATGTAAAGATCAATCAATGAAATCTGCATAAACATATTATTTCACTCTGAGATCTTAGTTTTAACAGGGTAAAATGTATGACACGATGATAGTGGTTTGTCTTTTGCTATCATATTGCCCTAAAGAAGAATTTCCAGTGCAGTGGTTTTGTTAGCCCAAGAGGCAAAGATTCCGGGTTATAGTAGCAGCATCTAGGTTCGTATATAGGATGTGTCAATATCCCATATACCGTAGGTTTTACATTGCATGCTACAGAAAGAACTGTATATGCTCAAAAAAGGTATTTAACGTGTCCTTTAGAAAAAAATGTAATATAATATATAATTTAATTACTATGAGAATTTTAATCCATGATTTCTATCTCTAAAATATTCCAAAAGCTTGAATATTGGGATGATATGATCCCCTATCCCTTGCATTTAAAGAATAATATATATCCAAACCGCTTACATTCCATGTCCCCACAAGTAAAAGTGCGAACTATATCGTACCAACCAAAACTCCTATTCTAGCCTAGGTAGTGATACACATTTCAACGGCATCGAATAGAACCATCTTAAGTGTACACTTTAGTACTTTAAAATAATTGACACATGTTGTGGAACAAAAATAACTACGTATCAATAACAACATATAAGTATCAAATACTGAAAGGAAAAAGAAACGCAGGGCGCGTATTTCCGCTATATATTGCAGTATTATTGCATATACTGCACACTTAATTCCATATATATTCCAAGGAAATCCCAAGATGTTTTGTAAAAAAAAAAGTGCAGTTAGTTAGAGAAAGGACACAACTGTGATGTTGTAGACGTTTTAATCACAGTACACGTTGTAACAAGAAATTCATAAATGCTGAAGTTCCTCTTTGAACAATTGAGCCAGTTCAGTCCTGTATTTAATGTTAAGTGATTGCAACATTTAAAGCCTAAGTTTTCTCACCTGCTTGAGCCAAATGCGCATTCTGACGATAATGAAACTTTAAAGGGGTAACCATTGGTGTGTTAAGTGCTGTTTAAACCTTCTTTCTTAAAGGACAGGCATAATGTCGCCCTGTACCATTCGATTAGCAGTAGCATATTAAAAATACTATATATAGCAGAAATACGCACCCTGCGTTTCTTTTTCCTTTCAGTATATTAGCAAGGTTCACGTTTCTGTGTATGAATTGAATAAATCATTAATTTGCATTGTAGTATTCATAGTGTTTAATAAATAACTAACTTACAGAGTTTTACATTTGTTCTATGTATGTATTGTTTAAGCTTAATAACGATGAACACACTCGTGTTCAAATATAAGGTAATTAATACATTTTAGCTCTCCGGTGTCAAAGACACAAGTAACCTCCGGTGATCATTTTTTGGCTGTTGTCGTCCGTCTGTGAACAAAAACACTTACTTCTCAAAAGCGATTTTTGTTATATTTCTTAAAGGGATATTTTGCAAATTTCTTTCCAAGAGTTTACACTTACATTTAATCTAGCCTCGATTTTTGAAACAAAAATAGCCTAAACCCGTTTAACATTTTATTATAAATAGTTGCTTTACCTAAATTCCAATAACCAATACAAACGTATACATTTCCCCTGTAACTGTTAGTCCAATCACATAATGTATGTTGCATATGTTTGAGTCATATAATGGAGAAAAGGTATGCACACATTAAGACCATGGAGTCGACAATTGGCAACGGGAGTTCGTTTATATAAATATATGGAACAAATAAAAAATTAGTATTTTATCCAAAACTTAGCCAAATGAAATTTTTATTATACATGAGGCATCGGATTGAACTTAAGAAATAATATTGTACACATCAAGTATATGTGATAAAGGCGTTACACGTCTTTGGGAACTATTGATCTGCATAGAGATATGTATGAAACACAATATCACAGCAATTGTTAATTAATGTCAAAATCAGGTCATCTGGATCAAAGTTGTCTGCAGAAATAAATTTATAGATTGTTCATTATGTATGTTTAAATATATAGGTTACTTGTGTCGCTTAATTCAAATGAAGTCCCGATGTTCTTGTGGCACTTTTTCCGTCCTATAAACTATAGGTGGCACTTATTATTAGAAAGTTCATCTTAGTATTCATATAGGTGGAGGAAAAACGTTTTTAAAATGTATCCTTTGGTTATGATTTAGTGATGGGTTATGATTTAGTGATGGGTTTATTCTGACACTTAATGTATATTTCGGCCTCTTGTTTAAATGTATTTTGATTTTTAACTTATAACATGTTATAATATTGTTTCTTATTTCTGTGTTTTGTCATTTGCATGTCTTTTCATAATGGATATTAAAGTCATGTATACGTAATAGTTCATAGTTGTTTGGTCGAAATACTAAAAAACAATACAAGAAAACAGACATAAATACCTCTCAAATGTTGGATATATTTCGGAATATATTTTCAACTGAACACTAGATATATAAATTCGCAATGCACGAGCATAATAAAAGTAATCCAACTCAGAGTAACGTCTCCCAATTCGCAGTACCAATGGGATCGTCGTGATGCTATTGCAGGCGATAATGAATAAATCAAAATACGAAGTAAAAATGCCATTCTGGTCCACTTATTTTGTTTGCATCCGTTTTACTTTTACTATTTAGTTATGTATATACAATTTAGATAGGAATAATACTCACCATCAAACTCTGTTTATGTCATATTATGATAAAAAAAAGCATCTTGTACTAATAAACATATTGTTATATCTGTAGTTTCAAGATGGTGTTGTTTTTTTTTCTTATTTCCCAATCAACTGTTCTTGATTTGTTATTTAAATGCTAATATATTACATTTCTTGCAAGGACTTACCGAGATTTCTGAGAGAAAGAACAGTGATCTATAAGAAAAGTTATGGCTAAACGATTCCTTAGGAAATCGTTACAAATACGATTAAAAGGCAAGATATGACATTAAAAATACAAAAGGGCTGACAATATGGCTACCAGCTAGGAAAGGTAAGCGGCAAAAAAGGCCGATATGAATATCAACAAAGCTCTACGGTGCAACAAACCTCACTCTTACCATATTGCCATCCCAGTAAACGTAGATACAAAATCGAACAGGAAAAGTAGTATTCAAGGACGGCAGTCAACCACAAACAAACACAGAAACAAACAAAGAGTTGACAATAGCGCTACCTACCGTCATGGAACGGTGAATGGCAAAAACAGCCGCAGGAGTTTTAAACAAGGTTCAAGGTTGCGCCAAACCTCACTCTTACCCTATTGTCATCGCAATAAACGGGACAGTGTAAAACAAATATCCACGCCAGGTTATAATCTCTAACAAACAAGGCAGCATTAATAGGCAATACAAGTAAAACACATAAATGATCATGTATATATAATACAAAAAAAAGCATATAAAGCCACAAAATATGTATTCAATGACTTGGCAGAATCCAGAGCAATAAGAGAACAAATCGTTAAGGGTACGACAAGAAAAGATAGATTAAAGACAAACCTCAAACGCTACCGTCCTATAAGGATTTAAGTAGACGTCATCATAGGGTCCACAATCTTTCCGGTCATCGCACAATCAAAGAGGAAAGCATAGTGGCAAGTTGTAAATTAGTCAACCACTAAACATGCAGTGCGTTGTGAAACGATAGGGTCATAACCTATTTTAACAAAAAAATTAACAAGTTTAATGATGATTTTGTGAAAGTGATTAAGACCAGGGATCTTTTGCGAAGTTTGTAAAGCACATCACCATAAAGTCAGTTTGTGATAGTCCTTGTAGTAGAAGAGTTCTTAAATTACTTTTTTATTTTAAAAGTAGATCAGGGCTACGATAATAACATTTTGCAATGGTTTTCGAAGTTTATGGTAACGGTAGCCCTGTTGGATTAGCTTTTTAATAATACACATTTTAGGAATATTAAAGTCCTCAACACGACTACAAGCTCTAGGGAAACGAACAAGTTGAGAAAAATAGACGCCATAAGAAGTACCTCGGGGAACATTCCCATCTAAATGGTGATAATTAACAATATCAAAATTAAAATCATCTCTCTTGTCACAGAGTTTACTTATTATTTCGCCATTTTCAAAAGAGAGATGCAAATCAAGAAAAGAAGCGAGAGTATCAGAAATATTAGCTTTGTTATGCTGAAGTTCTTTAGGATATATATTATTAACTATAGTAGAAAATAAAGAATTGGCAATGTTCAATATGTCATCCAAATACCGAGAGGTGTCATTAAAGGCTTCAACTACATCTGCCTTAGTATTGGATTTAACACTCAACATGAAATAAGCTCTTGCATAGCAATACAAGAACAAATCTGCGACAAGAGGTCCACAGTTAGTACCCATAGGGACTCCAACAATTTGTCTATATTAAACGGTAGTTCCATACCTGACGAAAATATTATCTAATAGGGAACTGCGTGCTTCATAAACTTCTTGGCAAGTCCACGTAGTGTAATTGTCTAAACTGCAGTTAGTACAAAACGCTTAATAGTGTTACAGGCCACAGATGTAGTTTGTCTCTAGCGAACGTGTAGGAGCAATAACCTTGTCTTTGATAAGGTGATGTGGTAAGGTTGTATATAGTGTAGAGAAATCACAAGTAAGTGTAGATGAAATTTTTTGCAAATTAAATTAATCCCAGAGTTTTCATAAGTGTTAGCACAATATTGTTTAACCTGATCTTTAACGGCAGTAAGACAAGACTTTACAAGCTTGGAGATGATTGTGGTGGTGCAGGCACTAGAATTCGAAATTCGAAATAAAGCGGACTTTATACGGATGTTTATGTAATTTCGGAATCCAGTATATAGTTGGAAGTTTGTTTGTCTACCCCAGCTTTGAAAGTAGTGCACCTAGTGATATGTGTGGAAACAACATCATCCTCAGTAGTTGAACGGGAGTATACGACTTAGTGTTACCGAGTTCCAGAGATAAAACATTGACGTAATGTCGACGTCAAACTACAGTTATATTACTAGCTGCTTCATCAGCAGGAACTAAAACAAATTTATTATGAAATAAATATTACGAAACGAAGTAAAATAGAGTTAGCATTATCGTGTATATAATTAAAAAAATTGACTGACATAACTACACGCGATTTACGTTTGATGTTACCATTACGCCCACGACCACGATACCTAGAGTTACGCTTTCGAATAGCAAATATAGAAAACATGTAAATAATAGAATATTTTGAAATATTTCCTTCTTGATAAATATTGTCATTAAGGCCGAGTGGTTATGGTGTCTGGAAGTTGTTCATCCATTTAAGTTCTGCAATATGTCTAGATTTTATTGGCATCATTGTCATAAATGATATATTCAACCGGTTGAACAGTAACGTTACTAAAAGTATGAGCTGACTGACGAAAGTGTTGGTTCAAGTATTTTTGTTACATTTAGGATTACTTGCATTATATATATATTCAAGAATTCGAACTTTTAAAGATCGACATGTTTGTCCAAACGATTGTATACCAAGACGTGGTGCATTTCAAGTCAAAACATAAATGACGTGAGATGTACGTCAATCAACATTTGAAGCCAGACATACAGATTTAATGTTGGACTTGCAAGATAAATAATTACAACAACTGTACCTCTTAGCACTACACTTACTAATAGAGGGAAACGAGACTGTGAAAATAAAACATCCCCGCCACGTTATACTCTCTAACAAACAAGCCAGCATTTATAGACAATATAAGTTTAACGTCTCACTAGTGAATTAATCAACACTATATAATATATGTAGAAATGGTCACTGCGAACATACTTTAAAATGTCCATTGGTCTTTAAATCTCCCCTCAATCTGCAAACCTTCCTCTGAAGCTCAGAATATCCACAAAAAATCAAAAGTTAACCAGACTATTTTTTTTTAAATTCCAGTCTTTTTTAGTACCCCTCAAAACTAGCTCCAATTCACTGATAATTCAACTGTATTCCTACCCATTTTCAAATTATCATATCTTCCTCGAAAATCACCCAGTGGCATCCAAACTTGGCAGAAGTCATGAACATGTTCCAATCTTGTCACCTGAAGGCAGAAATAAGAGAATGATTACACATTTCCAAGTTCAGAGCAAACCGATTAACACAGCCCTAGTTTTTTACGGTGTAGGAATCTTCCTACCGTCCTGTCCAAGGGAGGTAATTCTGTAGTGAGACCTTTAACTGAGCTATTTTTTTGACATAAGACTCAAAACTTTATCAAACAAAGTAACAATATTGACGAACATAAAATGACTTTACTTGGTGTTATCCGCGGACTATTTTTAACAAAATGGCATAAAACATGAAGCCGGTCACATTTGCTTCAAGTCAGCTTCGGACGACTTGAAAATGCACAGAACTGCCACGACATATCAATCGCTAAACTTGAATATCTTCTATACTTGTTAAAGAAAATGTTTGAAACTTTTAAGTTTTGGTGTTATATGATTGCTTTATCTTATCATTGTATCAAATTTAATGTGTATGTAATATTACCTAATTCAAGTGTCAAAATGCATGCCCTTATATGGCAATTTATTGGTTTCTTGAATAAATGCTTTATTATTCGAACAGTACATCATCTTTGACTTATCATTTCTGCTTCCAAAGAAACTTCATTGTTGGTAGATAAGCTTACTTGTAATTGTAGTGGATGGCTAAGCTGGATTGATGAAATCCTAAACCTTCCTAACCTAATATGTTTAGATTTTTACGCCAAAACGTAACGTCATTTTTCATGACGTCATCTTCATGATGTCATCATTTATTATGTTATTCAGGGAGTAAATGGAGTTTGTTTTTCAAGGGGCATAACTTGAAAAGAGATTATTACAGAACAGAGCTAGCTAGGAAGCAAGTTTACTATTTATAAAAAGGAGTGTACTTGGAATAATGAAACATAAATAATCACACTTTAAGAAGGGAGTCTACCAAAATAGATTTAAACCACTTTCAGGCAGGTGGCCTGATGACAAGCGGACAGTGACCATTAAGAGACTGACTAAAGACGTGTATGATAGTCTCCTAATTCAGGATAAAAAATCAAATGTGCTACTGTGTGGAGCTGTAGACAAGAAGATTCCAGAAACAATGACCTTGAGACCAAGCAAGGCTGCCAAAACGCCTATAGAGCAAGCACTTATGGATAGTGCTAAAGCTGAAAGTGATAAGAATAAACAGAGTACATACCGTATATTTCACCTTGGGAAGACTGCTGACATGTTCTGTGAAACATACTCTGATCACAGATCCTGGGAAGGCACCTGTCAAGGGAAATTAAACTTTGACTTGAAATTTGATAAATAGATGGGGTTAGGGTGGTGCGAGAGACTGAAATGTCTTAAATGTGGGTTTGTTGGCAAAGAACATAAGCTTTATGAAACGGTGAACACCAATCGACCAGGACCAAAAGTTGCCGACATAAACCTGTCAGTAGCAGTGGGGTTAATGGACACAAAATCTGGCCCAAATGACTTACGGTACTTGATGACATGCCTGAAAATTCCACCACCATCTTACTCATCTATGCAAAGCCATAGCAACATTGCTGCTGACAAAGTTTCGGAGGTGACATATGCTAGTTCCAACCGTGCAAGACAGCAAGTCCGAGAAAACAACGTCGCGTGTGGGTTTGAAAAAGACGCCTCAATTCCGGGTGGGGTAGACTCCCAATATAACAACAGTCTGAAGTCAGCAGGGGAGACAACTCCAATGCAGCCAGCCTCTCAAGTCAGCACTACCATCACAGAGATGCAGACAAATCGCAAGAAAGTGATTGGCAGTAATCTTTGTTCCCACTCGGACCACAGCGCATGCAATGCGAGGTGTGGATGCAGCAAAAATCTTCAGGATACCGACCAAATAGGTAAGTTTCATAACTATTAATTAAACATTATTTAATTAACACAACACAACACAACACAACACAACACAATCACAAGAAAGATAGATAGATAGATAGATAGATAGATAGATAGATAGATAGATAGATAGATAGATAGATAGATAGATAGATAGATAGATAGATAGATAGATAGATAGATAGATAGATAGATAGATAGATAGATAGATAGATAGATAGATAGATAGATAGATAGATAGATAGATAGATAGATAGATAGATAGATAGTTAGTTAGTAAATAAGTGAGTAAGTAAGTAAGTAAGTACTAACTAAGTAAGTAAGTAAGTAAGTAAGTAAGTAAGTAAGTAAGTAAATAAATAAATAAATAAGTAACTAATGAAAGAAATAAATAAATAATAAAAAACATTATTGACTAATCAACAATAACCGCCAAGTCGTTAAAAATTTAAGAAAAGATAATATAAGATAAGATAAGATAAGATAAGAAGTAAGTAAGTAAGTAAGTAAGTAAGTAAGTAAGTAAGTAAGTAAGTAAGTAAGTAAGTAAGTAAGTAAGTAAGTAAGTATGTATGTAAGTAAGTAAGTAAGTAAGTAAGTAAATAAATAAATAAGTAACTAATGAAAGAAATAAATAAATAATAAAAAACATTATTGACTAATCAACAATAACCGCCGTCAAGTCGTTAAAAATATAAGATAAGATAAGATAAGAAGTAAGTAAGTAAATTAGTAAGTTAGTAAGTAAGTGTAAGTAAGTAAGTAAGTAAATAAATAAATAAGTAAATAAATAAATAAATAAGTAATTAATGAAAAAAAATAAAATAATAAAAAAGATTATTGACTAATGCAACAATAACCAGGTCAATACAATTTAAGATAAGATAAGATAAGAAGTAAGTAAGTTTCATACTTCGTTTACAGGTGACGAACATAGAGAGGCCAGATTAGCGATGGAATCGATATTGAAGAGTGACACGCCGATCACTGTTGACAACATGACAATAGACGGGGACAGCAAAACATTCAAGGGCGCTCGTGCTGCTCAACTTGCTATCACGGGCAAACCAATGTCAAGAATGGTGGATGTTGTACATCTGACTGAAACAATGAGAAATAAAATTAAGAGGACTGAGTTTTCACAAAAGTGTTTCCTGGACATACCAAACGGGACCGAGCATACATTCAGAAACGCTTTGCAAAGGACGTATCTCACCGTGTACTAACTGAGTTTCACAATGTACAGCAGAGTATAGGCGACACAAATATTCCCTGTTTACAACAAAAATGTAAAAACTTGAAGATGGCGATAATAGACTGCTACCAGGATAAATGAGGGAAAACTTGTAGAAAATATTCCATGGCGTGTGGAGGTAATCCACCAATCTCAACGTGGAGAAAATATTTTATGCCAACATCATGTAAACCTTTAAAGATTCAGGGAGACGACAAAAATAAACTTATCGACTGTTTAAATGTTCGACTGGGAAAATACGCTGTGACCAAGACATGTAAAGGTGCCGACACAAATAAGCTAGAGGCATTACACCGCGATATAAATGCCTCAAAGCCGAAAGACGTAACCTTTCGACGTAACGATAAAGGCAGAAAATTAAGTGCCGCAGCACGGTTAAATGACGGACGGGCAAATTCAGCAATAGAAAAGTTAAGGCTGTTGGAGGGTCATTTCCCCAAAACACAAAAGTGTTACGGTCACTTATGAAAATTCAGGACAAAAATACGTACGACAAACATCAACAAATGTTACAAACTTATAAAACAGCCAGATTTATCAACAATTGAAAGTGAACAAATTTAAAGTATACGATGACCAACGACAACATAAAACATACTCAACTGACATTCTCGACAAGTAAACAATGACCACACATTTTGCTATATGAAAAGTGGGTGGGGTAACAATTTGACATGAAACACTAAAATAGGATAATATAAACAATCTACTCACATGAAGCATGCAATCAGGATACTCTTTATGTCCTAAACACAGTATTGGTATCATGTGCAGGCATTATTGTCTTTCCATGTTGACGCTATGAGGTTCCAAGCTGAGATGGTCAAATCGCAAACATAAACTGTTGTGGCAGAGATGAGACACGTCCATTCCCCTAGGAATACTAGGAACACACATCACACAAATATACATCACTCTGTGAGCTAACATGTTCATCTGAGTATGTCTCCCAGCCAAAACAATCGACTGTCTCCCATATTCTGACCACAGATTCGTCTATTAAGTCCCAAACGACGGTTATAAAGCATGCACGGGGTCCGACTAGAAGCAAAGTAGTCTATTTTACACTGCAAAAGCATCAAATACTTATCAAAATCCATATTATGCCTTAGAAATACATTGTTTTACTCTAAAATCAAGATTTCACTTCCAAAAATCCACTCTAGCAACAACAGGAGCTGTCTGTCAAGCTTTTCCCTGATCCAGATGAGGGTTGTAGAAATGGTCACTTGTGGACCACTGCGAACATACTTTAAAATGTCCATTGGTCTTTAAATCTCCCCTCAATCTGAAAACCTTCCTCTTAAGCTCAGAATATCCACAAAAAATCAAAAGTTGACAAGATTATTTTTTTTTAAATTCCAGTCTTTTTCAGTACCCCTCAAAACTAGCTCCATTTCACTGATAATTCAACTGTATTCCTACCCATTTTCAAATTATCATATCTTCCTCGAAAATCACCCAGTGACATCCAAACTTGGAAGAAGTCATGAACATGTTCCAATCTTGTCACCTGAAGGCAGAAATAAGAGAATGATTGCACAATTTCAAGTTCAGAGCAAACCGATTAACACAGCCCTAGTTTTTTACGGTGTAGGAATCTTCCTACCGGCCTGTCCAAGGGAGGTAATTCTGTAGTGAGACCTATAACACATAGATGCTATAATGTTTTGATTTTTTTTTGATCAACGTAGCAAATTAGTAGAAACAAATATCCGTATCTATACAGATCAGACTATAAACAACACGTGACTATGCACTAGTAATAATAAAAAACAAACATCTTTAAATATGTTTTGGGGGCGTCGCTACGTTCTATCAGTTCAGATTCCGAGGTCGGAGAGATGTTCAAAACTGACAAGCCAATATCTCATTCTCCACCTTTTTGTAATTATTTCCTTACTAGAATAGTTAATATCCTCCAGCTCCTCATACTCCTCCTCAATCCTCCTCCTCAATACTCATCATCTTAAACCTCGTTATTTAAAGGATAAATATATGTAAACGATGGAAATGACTAATCAGGTAAGTATTGAATAAGCGATTGTCTACATTTGATTATGTATATCAAATATAACGTCGGTAAAGACATTCTCTGTAAATTAAGTCTAAACAACTATTTTCGATTGCCAGAAATCATTTTATCATGCAGATGCTTTTCTGCCTAATTGATGTGACCTAATAAATGTTGCTTGATGAGGCACTGACTAATAAAGCAAAATCAATGCGGAATCCCTCAGTGTTCATTGTACGTAACGTTATATGACGTCATGTAACGTTCTCCGACATCATAAAACAAGAAAACAACATGGCGGCATCCTCGACAAGCGTAATATACTACGAAATAAGGTAATACCAGTAAATCATACAGAAAATGTGCATAATCTATATGAGAAATAGAATATTATGTCAGTGCCTTTTACTATCAAGTTTATTAGGCTCGGCACAAAAACGAAGAATCGGCAGAGCCTTGCCATTCTTCGTTTTCTAAGCCTCGCCTAATAAACTTGATAGTAACAGGCACTGACATAATATTCTATATACGAGTATATTTCTGTTAAAAAGCACGAAGACATATGTGTACAAATGAGTTGCCATTTGTTGCTTTACAATGTGAGCCAAAAGGCTTAAGTGTCTTTCCATGTTGGATATAAAGGCAATAATGAAATCTAGCTCATACATGCATATCATTGGTTCTTGTTTCTGCAATCGAATGTGTCCGTCATGTCAAACTTCGAAAGTTATTGGTATGTTCAAACTTGTGTTTTATTTTGTTAAGCGTTACACTAATAATAGTGCATTAGGCATGCAACAATTCTCTTTTAAATATTAGATAAGCGTCAATTATGTCTATATTGCGTACGTGAATGGCCTTTCAATCAAATATATCGATCATTCGGACCACCAAACTGTATAAATTCATTAATGTATATCGTGTGTGAATACAATAAATCCAGGAGGTATATATCAAAATATCGGTGCGAAACCTTTAACCGATGACCTACTTTGTAACACATGCGTTTCCATCTATAGAAAACAACATAGCGCCAGTTTGTTTGCATTAAAGATACATCTTTATTAGTTATTGGATTATTCAGAGTTACAATTAAAATCGCCCTCATCGAAACACATTATCTTATTTGCAACTTATATGCAGCTTATATGTAACTTATATGTACTACATACTTCGCAAATTAATCACTTCATAGCTGGTTCTAAGTGAGTTATGTATGTAAGTGGCTTATATGTCCAGATCACGGAGACGTATTAGTCACGTGTGTGCGACTGAAGCTGATATTGAAGAGCATTCTTAAACCAGTTATATGAAAGTTCCAATATCCTCATCATGAGATACGTTGAGTCAATCCGACCTTTTATCAGACACTACCTTAGGTCAGTGAGATGACCTTTAAACGGAAATGCCTCATTGTGAGAACATGATTTGAATATATTCAGGAACATCAGGTATATTCTCAACTGTGATAGAAGTTGCATTTATGCTGTGGAATGTCAGTGGAATGTCAGTGTCAAAAGACTTAAATGAATAATCGTAATATACTGTGACACATACATATTTATTTTGTATATACGTATACTATGGGAGTATTGACCCGTAAGTTCATTATACTTGTTTATATGTTTACCTATTATCAGATTATTCGTTTACAAAAGAAATTAATACGATTTAGGCCCAATTGATCATATTAACTAGATTTATACATACATCTGTTAAATGGTTCCAAAGAGCGAACATTATGTTCGACAGATTAATGTGTCTCCTAACTATGGAGGCGTGGCTCTTGTTCAGACCATCACCATGTGATATTAAACAAGTCAATTAAATCATATGATATTGTCAGGTCCATATGAATAATTCGTAGGCAGTGCATATTCTGTCTGTCCTCAAACGTATGTTAAAGAACAAGATAAATCCATTCAATAATACATATTCTTGAATTTTATTGTTTATTATTTATAATTAAATGATTTCAGAGTGAGAGAAAAACCAGAAAGTGAAATAGAACAGAAAAAGCCAACATAAAACTTTGGAAAACAAACTGCATCAACATAACTGCAATATGGATGATGTTTTTTATTTAGATCAACTGCCATGATAATATATTAAAAGTAATAAGCTTTATTTTATGTTATGAAGTTTCATTTTACCCATTGTTGACATCATTATGGATTAAATTTGACCTAATAGTGGATATATGTCACTTATAAGTGACATGTATGTCACTTATAAGTTTCAAATTTCGACCACTTATATGCCACATATAAATCACTTATAAGTCGCATATAAGTCACTTATAATGACTGGGCATATAAGTGACTTATAAGTGAGTTATATGACTTAAATGTATGTTACTGGCCTATTTCAAGTATAAGCTACTGAAAACATAAACATATAAGTCACTTATATTTAATTATACATTGTGTAATTATGCATTTGCTAATTGATAATTTATGAATTCATGCTTAATATGTATGCCATTTTGCCATTATTGCAATAGACAGCAAGGCCAGTGAGGATATATACATTTTCTATTAAGAAGCCTTGAGATGGGTCGATTATTGTCGTGTATGTCTCAAAGAGCTTGTATAATGATGGTAAGGACTTCAATGATCGAATCAAGTCAACTTCTTCAGCACAGTTTCTGTTATCACAAACAAGACAGATCAACTCAAAATGCTATCGCCAAAGAAAACCTACTGGAGATGAACAACACCAACTTTAAAACATTTCTGTGTCTAGGAATAGCACAACCATATTTATGGAGACGGAAGTCCAAAGGATTCTTCTTCAGAAAATGATACCAACCCATTAATATTGCAACGCACTTCATGTTTATTAATTGAACACCAACAGTCAGTCACTACTGATTGCTCCTGCTTAAGCCCGAACAAAGAGTGGTAGGTGCATGAACTTTCGTCCCAGGGTTTATTTGATCGTACTCTAGATTATTTTTCTCTTTGGCTGTAACTGCTGTGGTTGTTCACTACATTTCTGGATACATTCTCAGATGTTTTTTATTAATATGTATTCTGCTGTACAACACCATTTAAGTGTATATTTTAGTAATTTCGCTGGATGCGCACTTTTTATTAGAGATTCCCTTTTGATGCATTTATTTAAGACATGCGTTGAAGGCAAGATAATAGCGAGGTTGTGTACACATACCATCGATTTAAGATAACCTGTAGGCCATATTGCCTAGTAACTAGGTCAAAATCCTTGCTGTTAGCATTGATATTGATATTTTTCCCGATTCTCTACGGTTTACATATATAATATTTCTCTCATTTTCAGATTCCCTACATATAACATTAGTATTTATATATACTACCGCTTCTCTACGTTATACATATATAATTTTTTTCTCTTTTACCATTTCCCTACAGTTTGCGTTACCTTTTATTTCGATATTTTTCCTAATCCATACAGTTTACAGTTTCCCATCGCCCACAGTTTATACGAGGATCGTCATTGTTTTTCGATTCTTTACACTTTACTTCTATGTTCAATCGTTTCCTGTCTTGTTTACGAAAGTAGAGTATGTGTGCTTCGGGTAGAAGGCATGTATTTGAATATTTGCTTTTAGTCATCTTTTCCCATTTTATTTCGATTCCATGATCGTAAACATTAAAATGACTTAAACTGATATTCATATTTAAAGAAATAACGGTAAAATATATATGTATTTATGTACGTACATGTATGTATGTATGCATGCATGCATCTATGTATGTATGTATGTATGTATGTATCTATGTATGTATGTATGTATGTATGTATGTATGTATGTATGTATGTATGTAGGCTTGTTTATGACGTGTTTGGTGTGACGCAGACGCTCTATCGTTTAACCAAGCGTTAATTTAAAGTGAACTATATTCCATCTGATTTTTTTTACATTGACATTTATTGTACCTGCATTCTTTTACAATTGACATTTCTTCTACCTGCATTATTTTACATTGACATTCCTTCTACCTGCATTCTTTTACATTGACATTTCTTCTATCTTCAGCTGCGCTTATTCAATTTGTTTTATGTTACAGTGATCTTTCTTCTATCTGCATTATTATTCTCTTTATTTCCTCTTTGCAGAGATAAATTGAAGCAACAAGAAACATAATTCAAAGAAGCATATAAAATATAAGGATAGATGAAATAATATTCAAAAGGGAATATAGCACCTGGATATGTACACAAATTGGCAATCAGTTAGGCAAATGCATATATCATAATTTAAGTCATAACATAACCAGCTTATGTATTGACTATGGCAATAATCTCATTAACATAATTTGCAGCGGTTCAGGTGTCTTTAAGTAGTCAAAGAGCGTGCAGCAAATTCAATTGCTATTTTAAGGAATTGTTTATGCGCTCTTCTATCTGGAAGTTAGCATAATTGCCTGCAGATTAGATATTGCAACTTCGTCTCTTTTGAGCCTTTATTAATTTCGGCCAGCACTTCATGTCCAAATAGTTCTTGTATAGAAATAAAGAAAACGTTTCTGATATATACATTTGTAGAACACCCTATGATTGCGTGAACTCTAATGTCAGTATAGAAGATGCCACACAAATGACATAGTGAATTTTGAGTAGGAGTGGTGCTCTGCTCAATCCAAAATTGACCAATGGCGCGTGCATTCAATAGGCTGTAGGAGTCAGTTGCACACTCCCAGATAATTGCTCTGTCAATATTGGAATGAAGTAGCCTAAACCTGCTATAACAGTCATCCGCCTGTAATCGAAAATGCCATGATCTGGATTCAGAGGCAATGACCTTTGTTTTACAAAGTGATTTCCAGGCGTGTTTTGTTGGGAAACTACCACCTTGTATGCATTCAATTAAATGTGTAGAGAGATCATATTTCTGCAGTATGGTAACAATGTCTGGGACAAATCCTTCTTGGACGGCATTATGTCTACATACAAACACAGATAACCTGGTGTTGAAGACGCGTTTTTTCCAGGTAGTATTTTGCATGTTGCACAATCTGCCCGGAAATGATAGTTTATTGAGATCACTCTCAGAACGAATAGATAACCAACCTAGCATGCAAAGACAGATATCGGTGCGAGTTCGAGTATTAAAGCTTTGTGCCTTTTGTCGACACTAGTTTACAGTGACATTTGTTCTATCTGTATTAGTTTACAGTGATCGTTCTTTTATCTGCATTATTCTACAGCGGTCTTTCTTCTATCTGCATTATTTTATAGTGACCATTCGTCTATTGGCATTTTTATAGTGGCATTTCTTCAATTTGTGTTTTCCTCTTTTAACGCTGAAATTTCTTGAAACGGCATTATTTTATTTTTCTGTTTACTAGGTTTTTCTGTTGCAATAAGGAAAACGGATTTATGTTTTGACAGAGAGCCGGGCGTTTGGTACTCTCAGTACTCTAACAAGACTAAGCAGACGATTATGCACTCTCCTGTCTGTGAAGCTGGCCAATCAGCAATTCGGGGGCCAATATGCTTTGTCATGCATATCCCTCTTGGGAGGTATTGAAGACAGACGCCATTTTTCTGCAAGAGAGTCAGGTCTGTTTCCCCCTTTTCTTCCTCTCTTTTACTCTATATTACATTATTGTTCATCTATTTCATTCTTCAACTAGTTTCATATTACGCCTTACATCGTATTCAACTGAAGGTATTAACTGGTTCTACAAAAACTAATCGATTTATCGAGTATTTATTCGAAGTGTATTTAGCAACATTATGTCAACTTATTGTCGTTTATAAAGTTGTATAACTTTGATATATGAGTTAAAGTTTCAATTCAAAGTAAATTAAATTCCGTCTGACTTCCGTCCAAGTCCAAGTCAGACAAGTACAAAACTATACTATGGTTCTTAGTTGCAATAAGGAAAACGGATTTATGTTTTGACAGAGAGCTGGGGCGTTCGGTACTCTCAGTTCTCTGACAAGACTAAGCAGATGATTATGCAATCTTCTGTCTGTCATGAATTCGGGGACCAATATCCTTTGTCATGGATATCCCACTGGGCAGGTATTGACGAAATACGACATTTTTCTGCGAGAGAGTCAGGTCTGTTTCTCCTTTTCCCCTAACCTCCCTACCACCCACCTTCATAGTGAGCGTCTGCCGTTGCTTGCAAACGCGGGTTTATACGTGCCTTCTGATACCTCAACGCCCTGTTTCTCTGTCTGCAAATGTCCTTAAATTTCTTATCTAGTCATTTAATTGCATCCTATGCTAGTCATGTGTGTGTATTTGTGTTCATTCAACTTATTGTCAATACCGTTTGTAAAGTTGTATAACTTTGATATATGAGCTACAGTTTCAATTCAAAGTAAAATAAATTCCGTCTGACTTTCCAGTACAAAACTATACTATTGTTCTTAGTGCCTTACTTTCCACTGTGGCAATAATGAACGCAGACTACCTGCACTTTGTACGGCCGAAAAGTATTTCTCCAGTTTGCAAATGTGTATGTATATAGACAAATATATACTAAAACAAATTGCTAAGTATCAACCTAAGAATATGTCAATAATATTCTCATTGTTTTGTGTATTTTGTGCTTCATTAGAGATACGGTTATACTGCAAAATATTGAGTGTAAATCGTCTACTCTGATTGCATGAACATATTTTAAAACTTTTAAGTCAATGTGTTTCTTAGAAATAAGTTATAACACTTATACAACTGGTTATATAGGATTTTATTAAGTACTTCGAATTAGTGAAGCTTTCGATGTTCCTAATTCTAAAACATGCCAGTTAAAATTATTTTGACATCATGTTTTACTAGCATTACCACTACAAATGCGTTTGCAAAAGAAATTTTCGAAATATTTAATGTTAACGCTGAATTACAGTTATTTGAATTTCAAACAATATTCAATTTAAAGGGAGGTATTTTAAGATTATTCATATTTAATTTTTTTATAGACGAAGAATCTGCGATATAGGGGTCATTTTTTTATGTTTTTTTTCTATTATTTCATACCAATTTTAAGAATTTTATATCTTTAAGCGATCTTTGACTCATGTTATGTGTTTTATCAGCACATTTCATGTTTTCATATAAAGGGAGGGTAACTCTCAAAAGATGTAACAATTTAAACAAAAAATAAATGTTTTACAAACTATGGGTCAAAACAAACTACTTATCATATTTCTTTCATAAAATATACATGTATTTAAAATAAGACATTTAGTTAAGATACAGAAGTTGTTATTTAGCAATTTTGTTCAGTGTAGATGTAAGAAAAAGTTACATAAATGCTGTGTTTTTTAGAAACTACAAAAAAACAAAGTTTATTGTATATTTCATAAGGACGTACACACATCACATACATAAGGTGGCTGTGATAGTCAGAAGAGTGTGCATGATGCAAGAATAGTGCAATGTAAGTAAACATCGGGATGAGTTTTCAAAACTCAATCCACACAGTTTTAAAGGTTGCTAAACTTGTTGCTGTTGTCAACATATTCATCATTTTAGTTTTTGCAAATGCAGATCCGAACATGTTGCTATATAACGCGTTGTTTAATTTAATAACTGTACAATTACATGTTTTAAGAAGGCGTCAATGAAGACTGGATCTGTCAATATACTGACTGTTTAAAAATGAAGAATTTGCTTACATATTTACTTACTAAAGGCTATTTTTAATAATAAATACATTTTTAATAATAAATAATTAGCATATAGTATGACATACTTAAAGAAAACAGAAACTGTTTCGGGTCTGTATAATTATTTTTCATGTTGTTCATGTTGTTCCAATAATACATTGTTAATTTACCAGTGATTGAAAATCGCCATCGATACCTCCAACATACTTTGTACTGAAATGAAAAGTTTTTTGTTTTTGTATCAATGCACGTATTTTTTTTAAAATAAAAACATTGTTCCATTTTTCTGTTTTTCCTTTAGTATTCATACGAGGTTAGCTCGATCGAACGCAACATTTAAACTCAAACTGCATGCCATATTTCAAATATATATTTACAATATCATACAGCAAGAGTAGACTATAATTCTTGTTTAGTGTGAATAACAATCATAATGTTGTTTAGTTAATATTTCAAAATAAATATAAAAATCGAACAGGAAAAGTAGCATTCAAGGTGAACACGGAACAACTATATATAAAGATGAATAAAAGACAAGATAAGACATCACAAGCACACAATGGTTGACAATAGGACTACCGCCTTGGAACGGCCAGTGGCAAGAAAGGTCGCTGGGGGTTTATACCAGGTTCTAGGGTGCACCAAACCTCACACTTACCCTACTACCCAATAAAACGGGATAATGCATATAAAGAAATCGTCGCCATGAACTATTCTCTAACCAACAAAGCAGCATTAATAAGCAATATAAGTAAAACATAAAGATGATCTTGTATATATACACACAAAAATCAATAGCCTAGAAAGCCACAAAGAAGTTACTCTATGACTTGGCAGAAGCCAGAGCAGCAAGAGAATAAATCATTGAGGGAAAGACAAGACAAGATTGCAGACAAACATCAAACGTCAGCGTCGTTTTGCGTTTTAGGTAGACGTCATCATAGGGTCCACAGCCAGTCCGGTCATCGCACAATTAAAGAGCAAATCATAGTGGCGAACTGTAAATGGGTCCACCAACAAGCATGCAGTTCGTTGCAACGAACCTCGTTTGATAAACCTTTTAGCAAGTTTAATAAAGATAGTATGAAAGTGATCATAATCAAGGGTCTTACGAAGTTCGTAAATCACGTCACCATAGAAGTCAGATTGTCATAGTCCTTGTCGCAGAAGAGTTTCTAAATTAATTTTGCAAAGGTTTTACGAAGTTTATGTTAACGGTGATGGAGTAGCCTTGAAAAGTAACTTGAAAACTACAAATGGACTGAAAAGGAACTAAACACGATGACAGAGGGCAATGAGAGGAAGTGCAGTGTGCAATAACAATTATTCTAGCTGCACTCAAATTAAAGTAATTTACCCTTTGTAATTTTATACTTCTCATTTTTGTCTGGAGCATAACTTGAAAACTGAAGAGGGGCTAAAATTTAACTTCACACAAATATAGAGTGGACTGAAAGGAAGTGCAATGCGCGAGAAAAAAAGAAAGATAGTAAACAAAAAACTAGTATGCAGTGTATAATAGTTAAAAATCACTAATCGCTATACTACACTGCTCATATTTGTGTTTGTTTAATTGTTGCCATGGTATATAAACTGTTGCTATGGTAATTATGTGTATGTTTGTTTGCTCTGGGAAAAAAACACTTAGTAAGCAAAAAAAATAGTATGCAATGTATAATAGTTATAAAACACCAATCGCTACACTACACTGCTGATATGTGTGTTTATTTAATTGTTGCCATGGAATATAAACCATTACTATGGTAATTATTTGTAAATTTGTTTGCTCTGGGAAAACAAAAACAAAATTAGTAAACAAAAAAACTAGTATGCAGTGTATAATTGTTATAAAGCACTACACTACATTGCTCATATTTGTGTTTGTTTAATTGCTGTCATGGAATAAAAACCGTTGCTATGGTAATTGTTTGTACATTTGCTTGCACTGGGATGAAATACATGTAATATACAGTGTGTAATACTTGTTTAACAACACTCACTACACTACACTGCTAAAGTTATGTTTTTGTTTAATATTTGCGATGGGATATAAGCCGTTGCTATGTAATATAATCCGTTGCTATGGTTAATGTTTGTACAATTGTTTCTTTTCTGGGACACAAATATTATTTAATATATTCTGTTCATAAAACACTTCATGGAGATAGTTTTTTTTGATTTGTGAACGATGTGGGGAAATACTTTTTTTCTTCTTTTTCATAAAATTCAGTTAATTTTAAAAGATCCATATTAGTAATTTATCATTTGCTCCCCAATTTTATTTTTCCATCTTAAAGGTCAACTTTAACTATGTTAAAAACAACTATTACGCTATCCTAATGCGGTTGCAGAATTTGGATAAAGTGTTTTTAAACACTATATAAATTATTCTTTTTTGTATTTTGAAATGACTGCTCATGTTTATTTTACCATGGCAACCATACATACATGTTGCAATTTAGTTAACTTCATATTTTTATTATAAGCATGCTGTAATGCTTCAATGATGTGTGTAAACTTGTGATTACATATTGGCTAAAAGATCAAATAAACGGATAGAAAACATAGGAAAAATGCATATTTTCTTCTGTTATTAACCTGTGTTGCCAAGGCAACAATTTCTTAAAAAAACCAACAAGTCTTATCTTATGAACATTTAAAAAGTATGTATATTATGTATATTATATTGAATTATATTGACATGATTGATGACTGGATGTATTGAGATCAATTTCAGGTGAACAAAACAAAATCAGTTTCCACCTAAAGCTCAATAGTTGGTGACATTACCTCTTAAAGGGACACACGGCAATCTTGATTTTTTAATAACTCACGGCGTCCCGTTAGTTTTTCTCGTGACTTGCATTCGTTCAATCATTAATATTAATTGTTACAATAGTTCAAAGCAAATTGATTTCACATATTATTGACTTTTGATAATATTGCACCAATAATATATTTAAAAAATGTGTAGAATAATGAAGGAAATAGAATTCTCATTTTTTTATTTTATTATATGCAAGCAGTTTTAAAGTCAAAATGATACAGTATTAATAAATCGTTGTACTAATTGTAATGGCTGATATAATACTCAAGCCCTTAGAACAACATAAATTAATCCCAGAGTTTTCATAAGTTTCAACACAACATCGTTTAACGTGGTCTTTAACGGCAGTAAGGCAAGAAGGTTTGGAGATGTTTGTGGTGGTGAAGGCACTAGCATTTGAAATAAAGCGGGCGTTATATGGATGTTTATGTAATTTAGGAATCTGGTACATAGTTGGCAGTTTATTGTGCTTTTCGTCTACCCCATCCTTGAAAGTAGTGCACCGAGTGATATGTGTGGAAACAACATCATCCTCAATAGATTGAACTGGAGTATACGAATTAGTGCTACTGAGTTCCTGAGATAAAACATTGACGTAATGTAGGTGTTAAACAATAATTACATTATTAAATGCTTTATCAGCAGGAAATAAAATGAAATTCTTGAATTCCCGATTTTAAATTACGAAACGAAAACTAGATCACGGAGGAAGTAAGGAGGGGTTAGCATTATAAAAGTTAATACGTGCATCTATAATCTTAAAAATTGACTTTTTTCCAAGTAGAACGAGCGTTTGGGTCCGCATGTTCTCTACGACACCGTTTTATACTAAAATCCGCAATGGATTGGGCAATCTGAGCACCACATGCATTAAAACCAATAATTGAAGGTAATCTACACGTAGGACCTTTAGAAAACAGATGCCTCATACGCTTATCTACAATATCAAAATTACCAATGATGACATGACCTGCTGGAGCATAACACAATTTTAATTTATTACACTCACATTCCTTATGCTGCTCTCACACAGTGGCGAATATGGTGGCGAATGGGCTTACGAATGCAATTCGCCACCAATTCGCAATGGTCACAAGGTGATCGCCAGACATTCGTAGGTGTTCGTAAGCATTCGCGGTCGTTCATGGGGTGTTGCGAATATTAGTAACCTGCTCCTAAAATTCGCCAGGAAAGCATATTCTCATTGCTTTCGTAACATTTTAGTAAGCAATCGCAAGCCATTCTTATTGATGGCAAGGCATTTGTAGTGATCGTAAGACATTTGTAGGGATTTGCTAGCAATCGTCTTGACTTTTCCTTAAGAATACCATACGAATGCGAACAAAATGTTGCGAATGCTTGCGAATCCATTACGAATAAAGCGAATAGATTATGATTTTTTTGACATTTTCTTGAGAATGCATTGAGAATGCGTGCGAACGGCTTGCCAACACTTGCGAGTACTTGCAGCTGCTTGAGAATGGCATACACACATTAAGATTTTCTTGCAAATGCCTTGCTAATTCCTAGCGATTTCAATGCGAATATTTCACATTCGCCCCGGGTGGTGTCGCTAGGGTAGCCACAATGGTATAAAATACCCATGAAGAAGAAGTTGACTCGGCGAATGCTGGCGAATAAGTGACAAAGAGAAACATTGACAATGGGTATATGCAATTAGCCAAGCATGCGTTGTGTAGTCGTTTCATTCGTAAGGCATTCGCAAGATTCGCAACGGCATTTGTAAGCATTCGTAACATTCGCAAAGGATTCGCAAGACATTCGGCAAATTGATTGTTAAGTAATCGTAAGGTTCACAAGAAATTCGCAAGGATTCGCAAGGATTCGTAAGAATTTCGGAAGCATTCATAAGGCCTCACTTTTTTCAGTATTTCTTTAGGCCAATCTTATCATTTTCGGCAAATTTGCCGCGAATTTCAAATTTTCATATTCGCAAGGATATTCTTCACTGTGTGAGAGAGGCATAAGGAGTGTTATTTAGTAGTGTTACTAAGGTCAGAAACTATTTTGTTGTAATTGAAAATAATATTTCTTATTAGTTTTTCATACTTATAAAAAATTACAGCATTTTCTGTGTTTTTTTTGAAATATTTATAATAGAATCAACTACATGAATATCTCGAAAAATACTTGGCACGTCAAATTCAGTTCTCATTAAAATCAGGCCTTTTATCACGCTACGATACTATACACACTACAAGGATCTGACAACTATCCATTGGAGGTCACGTCAGATTGACCTTACAATTAGCCATTCAGATGTCAGATTACAAAATTGCTCGGTATATACTGCTTCACTGCGCATGTCGCGTTTCAGTAGAACGCTGTAGAGCAGTCTATGTTCGGTATGGAAAGAGACAATGTCCGTAACTGTTAGCTTATAAAACACAATCTAATTGCGTTGAGAAACATAATACACCAACCATTACTGCATATTTACTGAAAAGAAAATAGAGAAAATATTGTTTGACGGAATTTAATAGCGGTAGAAATAATTACTGATTAGTGAGATTAAACCAACTCTAAAATTACACTCGTGGGTCATCAACCGTGTTCGCTATCAACTGAGCTAAGCGGGCCAGATGTACTACGTCTTACTATTTAGAGAACGAATACTAATGTCGTAATCATTTCGGTGGAATATATATTTTTAAACAACACATAATATCACATGGCAGCGCCCTTGATTTTCTTCTATGAAACGTGAGATTTCATTGGTTGAATTTAGTTGATCTTCTCATAAATATTGATCAGAAGTAAGGTCGATCTGACGAGACCTACAAGGGTGTGTTGTCGGATCCTATAGCGGATAGTATCAAAGCATAATCAGTCAGGGGTGTCACGTATAGGCGTTATTTTCGTAATAACTTAAATGCGTTATTTTCGTCGCGAAAACATCGGCAAATTCCAGCGTCCGTATTTTGACTTTTGTTTCAGTTTGACATGGAAAACCCGACATCTAAGCATATTTTATAATGTCTCCTTTAACTTTCCAGTTGTTTACGAAGAATGTACATACTTATGTGCGCCGGAGAGCAGTTTTTTTATCAAAATATCTAATTTTTTGCTCCATTTTAACCGTTTAATGACTATTTTCGTCACTTTTTTTTTACGCTTTCCGATTTTTCCGACGCTATTTGACATTTTTCCAAGTTAGCTACATGTGTTATCTTCACATTTTTGCAATAAAAATTGAGGCGCAAGCCTTTTTTCTTGAGGCGCACGACGAAATTAGTTGATGCGTGTATACTCAAAATAACGTAAATACGTTATATTGAGAGTCCATTTCGTTTATGGCCGGTATGTTACAGATAACTCTGTGGGTCATGTGCTTCACTAACATAGTTTAGCCTATTTACCTTCCTTTTGTCAATCCTGCGGCGACCTGATAACATGAACATCTGTGTGATAGCTTGGTACGTGATTAGTGTATGACATGTATTCGATACGTACATGACCATATGTTGTTTTGTTTTTATATGAAAAAAGCGTATGGAATTAAAAGCGGGTGTGGTGAGGCCTTACATGTAATAATAACAACTCTTTGTTTTTTCGAGCATTATTTATTAATTTAAAATAAAGGGACACACTTTTCAAAACTATAATTTAACGATGAACAAATCATTTCAGATAAAATCACGAAACCTTTGTTATTCTTTCAAATGAACTTATCTGTTCAATATTTTATTAATCCTTCAAACAAAACAAAAGTTTTTTGTCCAATTATATTATTATATTATCCAATTATAATATCCAATTATATGTATAATATAAGTTAAGGGTCACGCTATAAAATATGCTTAGATGTCGGGGGTTTTTTTTATTGTCAAAATCAAACAAGTACAGTATGTCGTAATTTCCTTGCCAAAATCTAACAATTATATTATATATAGGGCGTAGAGCAGTCGGTACAGTCGGTAGCGCTGCGGATTTGTAACCGAAGGCTCGGGTTTAATCCTCCGTGGTGCCACTGATTATAGATCTAACTATATTATCCAATTATAAAACAAATTGGTCGATTTTTCCCTTTAAATGTTTTAAACAGACTGCATTAAATAAGTACCTAACTTCTTTCAGAAGTGTATATTGTCACGAGATAATAGCCTAATACGTTGAAATGCAAATCCAGGCTGGACAAAAAGCTGCTGAAATTGTCCTCTCTTTTTTTCTTTCGTTTTTTAAAAAAACAAACGGGATGCCTTATGCGAAAATAATTACATTTTAATGTCCAGACTCTATTGAACCCATATGTTTAAGATACCTTATCGATTTTGTTGGTGGAGGGATTGTAAACTTTAGTACTACACACACTGTACCCCAGGCTGGAAAAAAAATAGAACCTTCTCAAGAGATGTATGTTCATTTGTTAATCAGTTAATATAATAGTTATTCCGTCTGAATAGTAAGGGCCTAGCGTTGAGATGCTGAATATCGTCATTCGAGGGCTGACGTGGCGCAGTCGGTAGCGCGACGAATATCTAACCAGAGGCCCGGGTTCAATCCACCGTGGTGCCACTGAGGTCCCCGGTGTGTTCTTGGGCAAGACACTTTCCCTCAGCCTCGTCCGTCGGATGGGGACGTAAACCGGGCAATCCCGTGTATCGGTCTGTCCTCCGAGCACGTTAAAGGACCATAGGAATCTATTCGATAATAAGAGTAAGGCACGCTTCCCGGATTCATATGTATCCTTCCCTTCCCTCTCGGGCGGCTCTTCATAACCTGTACTGTGTTGATGATCCGTTAAACAACATTCAATAAAATTCAATTCAATTGACATAGCGTGGAATAAAATACTAATACTACTAATTACTGTTTACAGTTTTTCGATTAGATGTACAGTATACTGCCGCTGATGGAAGTCATTGTCATTGGGTACTACAGAAAGGCACCCGGTGTACATTTATGTATACAGAAACGTACCCGAAAATCATCGAAATCCTTAAAGTCCCCCACATATACATACATGTACCCGAGATAAAATACAATGTCGTAAAGCGAGGCCGTAATGCGTTCTGTTACTTCACGGAAACGAAACGTTCATTGTTTACAAAGTTTAATCGATTCAGTCGGTCTAAGTATTTACCAACTCTTCTTGAACGACGAGCTGCATATTTGTTTACTTTTTGCGCAGGGTTTGATGATTTACAACTTCCGGTTTTACGACAATACGTTCTGTATTTTATTACTAACTATGGCACCCTAAATATGTTTTAAGAAGAATAGCGCAATAGTTAATGATAAACAATATTGTTTAAGTAGTTGTTTTATCAAGTTCTAAATTGTTTCAATTCCGAAAATGAGATCTTGTTTGTCCGGGTACGTTTCTGTATATTTGGGGGCCGTTCTGGAATACAAAGATTTTCGGATACGTTTCTGTATACATAAATGTACCCCGGGTACCTTTCTGTAGTACCCGATACGACAATGACCCCCTATCAACTACACTTCCACCTTCATTATCTTATGCAGTTACTTATATCATGTACATGGGCATGACATTACATATATGAAAGTAATTATTATTTTCATAAATAGTATGTGTACACTTTTGATTGCAACATATGTCCTGACTCAAATTTTCCCTATCAAATATTTCAGGACCTATGTTGGGAACATTTGGTAAATATACATGATATAGTTTCTTGTTTTTTATATACGTTAAACGGTCGTAAAAGATGCAAAACAACCATGCACCCCAAATTCAAGTGACATGGAGGTATGGTGGCATATTTCTGTCACGAGATAGCTAGATATTTTATTGTGTATCTTTCGCGATAATGTTACTTTTATCGTTAATTTTCTACAATTTTATCTATCAAAACTAGCTGCGACCTGCCAACTTCTGTCATCACGTTAGCATAATAGTTAACGCGATAAGAATTATCTTAAACATTTGAAATTTTGTTTTCGTAATAATGTTGACAAACTATCATGAGAATTCACGTTACTAGCTAGTTAATCTTTCGTTTTCTTAATAATGCTTAATAGCTATCGCCAAAATTCCCGTCTCGCGGCAGTTTAGATATCTATAAATAGACTGTTTATAAATAATCTATTTGGGGGTAAATGCCGTACCGTACCGTATATCGCTGTCAAAACCAAACTAATTACCATTTATGTATGTGCCTACTTTTCATAAGATGAAAACATATAAAGGTGATCAAAATCAATTATTATAAAATATAGTATATAATGTATACAAAATATTAAATAAAACAACAAAAGCTGTACCTGGCATAGTGTACACAATACGGTTCCACAAAAGTTATAACTTTACAAATAGACGGACGGACGGACGGACATTGGATTTCAATAATACTATAAACAAATATTCACCATCATGAGACGATGTGTCGCGACTATGAACAAGGCCCCTACCTTCAAAGTCAATATCACACATACACTTTGAAAGTTGTTGAACATTATGTACGTTGATGCACGGTAGGGTACGGTACGGTAGGGTATGGTACGGTACGGGAAATGTGTTGTAATGTTTACACCATAGAAACGTTGTTTTTATATACTATAACATCATATATTTATTTAGAGATTTAAATATAATTACGTCTGTTTATTCATAACTTATATAAACAATATTAGACATATTATTGATCACTTTCATAGACATTATTAGCCAGTATAATCTCCATGCCAGAGCACCTGCCATTTCCGATAGTTTTAGTTACGGTACGGACTGTACGTTAAGGGTTTTACCCCCAACCGGATACGGGTATCGAACTATTCGTGATAAGAAACTATCATGGTGGCAAAGTGGGTATTATCGTGGAATTTAACATCATAAGTTAATGATATTTAGATAATCAAATTTTATAAGATTTTCGTGAAAACTCATTATTATCTCGAAAGATTCATGCTACTATCTCGAAATAATCGTGATAATTATCTAGGTATCTAGTGGCAGAAATATGCCACCGTATAGAGGCATGCTCGTATTGTATACTGTTAATAGGAAATTGTCAAGATTGGCCATGCGCTCGTGGGCAATCATCTCTACCATACGACATGTACCACGCCACGAGCAGTCACACCTGCTGATGATGGAGGAATAACAGTAGTATCTCTTTCTCCAAACTACACCTACGTTTTATGTCAGCGTGGAACGGAAAGTCTCATTCGAATCTTCTTGTAAACAGCTCATGAAAATCAATAGCACACACGCAAACACAACACCCCATATACATGGCCATTATTAAAGTATAAATATGTACGACCAGTAAAAATCGTCGTTACATATTCCACATCTCTCTGATTACAAGTTTATTAATGGGACACATGACAATCTTGAGTTTTATATCATGCATTACAATTAGTACAGTGATTTATTAATCTTGTATCATTTTGACTGTAAAACGTTTTGCATATAATTACATGAACATTTTAGAATTATATTTCGTTCATTATTTTACACTTTTTTTAAATATATTTTTGTTACAATATTATCAAAAGTCAATTATATGCAAAAACACTTTGCTTTGAACTATTCTAAAAAATAATATTTATGATTGACCAATTTCAAATTAAGAGAAAAAACTAATGGTACGCAGTGAGTTTTTAAAATTCAAGATTGCCCTGTGTACCTTTAAGTATAAATACGGTCGAGTTGTAAAAACGGTCCTTACGTATCCCACATCGCCCTGATTACAACGGGCGACCTGTAAAACCGGTTGTTACGTATTCCACATTTTCCTGAGTTCATGCCGAATAAATATAAATACGAGCGACCTTTAAAAACGGCCGTTACGTATCCATCACCCCGATTACAAGCCCGTTCAGTATAAATACGGTACGCCGTGAGTTATTGCCTTGTGTGCCGTTAACTATAACTACGGGCGAGCTGTAAAAACGGTCGTTACGTAACCTGCATTACCCTGATTACAACCCCAATAAGTATAAATACGGACGAGCTGTAAACACGGTCATTACATATCCCGCATCACCCTGATTACAACCCCATTAAGTCTAAATACGGGCGACCTGTAAACACGGTCGTTACATATCCCGCATCACCCTGATTACAACCCCATTAAGTGTAAATACGGGCGACCTGTAAAAACGGTCGTTACCTATCCCGCATCAGTCTAAAATCAAGCCAATATGGAAGGTCTCATAGACCCTACACTGCTTAAATCTACATGATCTATATAATATAATATATACATGTATATACATATTCTTGTGTATCAACATTTAAAATGATATTCTAACCACATTAATAATTATACTAATATGTATGACTATGAAATCTTTATTAGATTCTTACATCTTTGCTAATTTAGAAAATATACATTATCATTATTCATAGGTATTTTGTATTATTCAATTTTATTGAAATTTAGAACGTAATAAAAACAGGAGGTATTATACACATCGTATTGCAGCATCATACGGATAAGCAAGTTATTTATAATGTTAGTAGTTATTTCTTAGAAGATTATCATGAATATGAATGGCTTTTAGAATATATATTTTGTAATTGTCCTTGGTGACAATCATGTATTTGGATATTATGCCAATACATTGAATTGAACTGAATTGAATATGTGATATAGAACATTAGCGTTTACCCTACTTTTTTAAACAGTCAGTTTTTAAATACCTTTACCATTTATTCATGAACATTTCACTACAAGCAGACTTCGCTGTGATGTACGTGACTTATACAGGGATAAGGGAAACACTATTTGAATAAAAAAAGATTACTTCTGCGATATCTTCACTTTTAATCTGGCCTAAAAATTAACATTTGCTAATTATAACGACCAAATGTCGACGTAAATACCTGTACCAGATTATTTATTTATAAATAACTCTTCTTTTTTTTCAAACTCATGATTTTATTACTAAATATTTATCTGGGTCTATGCTCATGTTTTCATGCATACATTTCACGAAATAAAAATTAGACATTTATTTAGTTATGCTCAATATCTGCCTACTTTCGTACAGTGTCCCTTTAATTGTTAATAATAACTTCTTTCTTGCTACTCAAAAATCAAATGCCACGTGTGGTCTAAATTATTATACTACCGTTGTAGAGCATAAACTTGGGTTTGTGCAATAATTGTTACTTATTTTCCTTTCGAAGTACTGAAATGGCAGCGAACACAAATGGCACGACGATTGGAATTAATCACAACCCTAAAATAACAATATAATTAAGTTATTACTTCGAGTAATCCTCCCGCGACCAATCTCTCCACCCCCCCCCCCCCCAACCCCACCCCTCACACCCCACCCCAACATCCCCTCCCCATTTGTTGACGTCCATACAATCCATTATATAACGCAACATTACTTTTCTTTCCCATACTTATGAATTCAAAGCACAGAAACACAGTTTGATAATTTGTTGTCGTAATGAATATATATGTTTGAGTTCTGAAATTTTGAAATTACCTCCCTTTTTGTGTGGGTTCTACTTTGGACTAAGGTGTGTTATAACAAGTCACACTTCACGCTATGCACATTTAAATTATTTGTTTAAGCTTTTATCTTTAATGACATTTGTAATATGTGTCTCGATTAATATATCTCGAATACTTGTTTTTCCCTTTACATTAAAAAAATCAGTTGTTAAGTATACAATATTTCGTCTTATTATAATACAGGTTGTAATATTGTACTCATCAGAAATATATAATTACAACAATGTATATTGTTCATTAATTAACCATGAAACACTTAAAGTAATCTTATATACAGTACTCAATAAGATGTTATGAGCTGGGGTATCTTTAGTTAAAACATTTATTAATTTAAAGTTTAGTGTGTTTGTGCTGAACTCATGAAACGAAACGCTTATAGCATTCTGACCCAATATATTGTATAACATTGTGTATAAAGGATTGAGAAAAGTTGTCTATGCAATTAGTTTCAAATAGCCCATGGCTCCGCACCTACTGTGCCAATCTAGCAGTCGAAAAGAATGCGTGAAAATCTTCCTTTACATGTATGCCGCAAAACCGTATTACCAATGTCTCCGCGGTCTTTAGCAAATGAGCGATAGAGTCCATGGCTGTCTCTAATAGCCGCCAGCCGGCTATATTCGCCTTCTGTTTTGAGTTGGCTTAACATTTTATCTTTTTTCAAATATTATGGAATTATTTCATCATCTGAAGGAAACCTGAACTAACTAAAAATCCTGACATTAATTAGAACCAAAAACAGGAGATTGCATGTAATTATAGACTCCATGTTTATTTGCGAGTAGAATCCCCGCGGACCCCCTAACAACCTATCTCTATCGATCACTAATGGTAGCCGCCTGTCAAAACAAAGTAGCCATCGGTTTCAAAAATTAGAGACAGCCATATATATATATATATATATTATGCACGTGTTATTTGAAGTCTACTGTGTGGACACCGACCCATGCACGTCGGGGGGAAGGCACTGCAACACTACTGCGTGTCCCTTGTCAGGATCCCAGGCAGTGTTGTGGACTAAGATCGGTGTCCTGCTCGCCATGGTACATCGCCGGGAACAACCATCGAAGTGAAGCAGTTAGTTGAGCGTCGGCATGCCTTGTAACACCGTATATAGCTCATTCCGTATACGGAGCAATGTCTCCGAATAAAGCTCAAGGTGAGCTGTATGCGGAGCTCGTCTCCGCATAAAGCTCACGATAAGCTATATACGGAGGGCATGTGCCTTGATTCCTAATAAAGCTTACTCTTTTAAAAACTGAAAATGTTTTAAGTCCTCTTCCAATTATACTCATATATCGTATTTAAATGATTATGATACATGCAAGTCTAAATATATGATTAAAGTATAGTTTAAGATATATGACTTGTAACGACAAGATCCTCATCTTTCCAGGAAATATATAAAAGTATATTAAAGATAAAGACTTGTTGCACTATGTTGTATTTTTATAATATTAAGCGATTGGCAATGTCTGAAAAATTAAAAGATTTAAAACTCGAAAAATGCAACAAAATCGTAAGCTTTAGGAGGGTTCAGGTCTATTCTTCATTTTCTGCAATGGTCGAAGTGTCGTGACATATTATTACAAAATATGCCTGGAATTACACCAGAAAGCACCATTTAAGACTAACATTAACCCAAATGTTCGTGGGGGGACCCCCAGACCCATCCCCCGCAACTTAGTTACAGCATTATTATAGGTTTATTGGGACGGGCGCAAGTCCTAATAGGCGTTCGCAAAGTAGGAGTTATGGTATCATGAGTAACTTCAATTTTGGCCGCGCTACGACCCTGGTTGGTGTTATTGCTGTTGATGATGAAGAACTACCCCTTCCTGAGTGAGCAACTGTTTTTTTCTTTGTTTGGCACAGATTTTTTTGCGTGAAGTGCCTGAAGAGCGCGCCGTGCGTGAAGAGCGTGCATTGCGTGAAAAGAGTGCATTGCGTGAAGAACATGCAGTGTGTGAAGAGCGTGCATTGCGTGAAGAGCGTTCAGTGCGTGAAGAGCATGCATTGCGTAAAGAGCGTGCAGTGCGTGAAGAGCGTGCAGTGCGTGAAATTAGTAATTAATGATTAATAAAATATTGTCATTTAAGTATATCAGGAAACTCGGTCGTAAATTACAAATTATCAAGGGACATAGTATCGGTTGAAAACACCAGATCGTTTCGTTGGTATCAGTATCGGTATCAGACCGATTTGTTCTTAACGGTATCGAACTCTGTTACTGAAACATTGTCTTTAGACTAGATCGTTCACATAAAACACTTTTTCTGAGAAAAGTTGTGAAGTTATAAGCATCAAAAATATCTATAGAGGGTGAGATGGCTCTGTGGTTAGAGTGTTGACCTCTCACTCCAGAGGTCCCGGGTTCGATCTCGCCCGGTAGCGTTCTCGTGGACTCTCAATAGAACACTCAGTACTGGTTTGTGCCAAGGAAACGGACTCGAGAGAGATTCATACAAGCTTCCAGCTTTCTTCCAAATCGAGCTAAAAGAAATTAGAATAAAAACTAAACTAAAACATATCTATGCAATCGAGCGCCTTTGAGGATAAAGATATAGGACCTTTGTAGTATTCTATACTCGGTAAAAAACCTTAGTTTTGGACCAGGGTATATAAAGTCATATAAAAATAAAACTAGTGGACAAAATTTAAGTATCTATTTTTAGTAACCAAGGTCTACCCTACCCGGTTAATTTGGTACCAAAAACATTAAATTCCAAACAAGATTTGATTTTAAAAATATATCGGGAACACACAAAGGGTCTGTAAAAAATGTTGCAAAGTCCATACAAAGTAACAGTTACGGACACATTCGAGTAACCAATAAAAAGATTATTATTTTTTCGCAAACTTTCATTGTAAACGATAATTATTGTTGATTGTTGATCTATTGTGAATTATCAACTGCGATAATAAGGGTTATGGTCGAATGTCATGGTTCAGCGATCATTGTACGGGTTCGAACACTGCCATGGTCCAAAACTTCTTTTACAGAGTATAGAAGCTTTCGTAATTTAACATAGTTGAATTTCATGTTAATTTTTGCTGAAATCTTGAAAATCGCCACATTTCAATAAAAGGCATATTACACTTTTTTTACAATCAGACATGGACATAGCAGAATACTATAACCTTAAACCACATTGTAAAAGCATTTGTCTTACAATTTGTATTCCAGTTATTTTTATAATTGAAGATTTTTGCTTCAAAATGTCATTCTCTACCTTTTTTTCAAAAATACGGATGCAGCAACATTAGGAAGCACATACTATTACATGCCATAATGTTCATATCGAAGGAAGCATTAGACTTGACATTAAGATCAACATATTCGTCGAGAATTTCAAGATAGTTGATTCAGTTACACATTGAAAGTGTTCACTTATAAGTTGAACACCTCTCGTATTTAATCAAAGTAGGCATACATATATTTATGTATATAATATACATATATGTAATCGAAGTGTGTATATAATGTACATGTACATTTATCTGTAATCCAAGTGTGTATATAATGTACATGTATCTGTAATCGAAGTGTGTATATAGTGTACATGTATCTGTAATCCAAGTGTGCATATAATGTACATGTACATGTAATCCAAGTGTGTATATAATGTACATGTACATTTATCTGTAATCGAAGTGTGTATATAATGTACATGTATCTGTAATCGAAGTGTGTATATAATGTACATGTATCTGTTATCGAAGTGTGTATATCATGTAAATGTATCTGTAATCGAAGTGTGTATCTCATGTAAATGTATCTGTAATCAAAGTGTGTATATAATGTACATGTACATTTATCTGTAATCCAAGTGTGTATATAATGTACATGTATCTGTAATCCAAGTGTGTATATGATGTAAATGTATCTGTAATCGAAGTGTGTATATAATGTACATGTACATTTATCTGTAATCCAAGTGTGTATATATTGTCCATGTATCTGTAATCGAAGTGTGTATATAGTGTACATGTATCTGTATTAGAAGTGTGCATATAATGTAAATGTATCTGTAATCGAAGTGTGTATATAATGTACATGTACATTTATCTGTAATCGAAGTGTGTATATAATGTACATGTATCTGTAATCGAAGTGTGTATATAATGTACATGTATCTGTAATCGAAGTGTGTATATGATGTAAATGTATCTGTAATCGAAGTGTGTATATCATGTAAATGTATCTGTAATCAAAGTGTGTATATAATGTACATACATATGTAATCAAAGTGTGTATGCAGTGAACATGTACATTTAATCGATTGATTGAATTGGGGTTTTACGGCACACCAACACAAGAAAGGTTATATGACGCCAAATAGGGATGAACATGCCAGGCTCATCCTCCATTTACATCTAGATAAAATATGGAGCATGGGCATAGAACCTTTTAACCTGCAGAACTGCAGAGTTGCTGCAAATTCTATTTTAGACACTCCATTTAGGATGGAGCCACGTTTCCACATTTGCATATGCGATGTCATTAAGAAGATACAAAAATGACAAGTGGAAGGGGGTGGGGTGGGTGGTCCTACCCCTCTGCCTCTAGCGGGATTTGCAGTGGTTGTATTCTACCCAGGCAACCACACGGGAATGTATCTGTAATCGAAGCGCATATATAATGTACATGTATTTATAATCAAAGTGTGTGTATATGTTGAAATCATGTGATAAACGTCACAGACGGGCAATGACAGGATTAATTTATTGTTACAAGAATATGTATATGAAATGTACCGCATATAATAAATGCGGACAATGGTGCTTTTCTCAGGAGTGTTTATTAGGATCGCAAACATTGCCGAAAATAAGATACATAAGATACAGCGGCTTGACAGTAGTTTTTTTTTATAATTCATAACTTTCAAATGACATCATCAAAATAATTTGACCAATCAGTGATCAATCAAATAAAAGACCTCCACATTATGGTAAGGGTTAAACTCGGTGTTTATCATTGGTGCTCAACTGACTTTAGCCCTTTATACAACTGGTTTGTAGTGATAATTATAGTAAACGATTAATTTGTTATGTATATCTATGTATTTTCTTTTGGTGTTGTCTGATTTTAAAACAATTTCCGCCACGCCATTATGACGTAACCAATATTGAGACCTTCTAGATGCTTAAAAAAAGATCGAACTGTTGAGAATGTTTATTTTTTATTTATTTGTTTTATTTGTTTGTTGTTGCTGTGTTTATTCGTTTGATTTTTTAAGCCGTGCTGGTAACATTTTACGGCAAAATTATATATATACTTGTTTTAGGGGTTGTGTATTTGTTTCATTAATAAATATATATAAAAAACAATGACGACTAATTAAAAACGATACGTATTTTTTTTTTTATTTCTATCCAGTTTTAAATTGCTTCAATTCTGCCTACGAGATGATTGATTCCGTTGCAATTATCTTGTTTCGATCATTTTCACCACCGCATCGATTCCAATCACTCACGCTTGTTTCATACTTAAAGTTTGTACATTTTAATACGCAAGTATTATTAGACTGTCACTTTTTTTAACTCACATGTTACCATTCAGCTGTGTAAGCATCCGTTACTAAATTACCGTGTTGTAAAGAAAGTCCTTCAAGTAAATAAGGTTCGTATCACCTCCGAGGGTAATGCATCTGTTGCTGAACCGTCAAAGTAAAGGTTTCAGATCAAAATGGTTACATCATTTTACTCGGTTATTATTTTAAAATGTAAATGCGAATTGTAACAACGAATAAAATTAAAAACATCCTGTAAACAGTTGGTTGTAACAATTTTAAAACGTCCACCCTGACCCATCACCATGGATGATTGTAAATAAAAACAAAGTGTATTTAATCATAACGTTTTTCTTTATTATTTTATAATATATAATTAAACACAAAACCTGTCCATCAAAAAAACAATTAGATGAAAAAACGCACTTTGCAATTTGATTGTCATACAGTACTATTAAGGATTTTGTGTAATCCGATTGAGATTGCATTTGAAAAAGATAATCTCAAATATTTGTACATGAAGCTCCCAGATTGATATAATTATACAGTTATCTAGGTAGTGTTACCCTTGAATTATAAGTACATAATTGATAACTATCTGACATGACCTTGAGAATGACTTTTATCAAGTTCGTATTTTATATTTAAGTATAGTACTGTTTAAATCTAACAATATTAAGCTGCAAATTGCATGTAAAAATATGTTTATGTTTTTCAAATGCAATCTCAATGGGGACATAATCCTTAACTTAATTGAATTGAATGCTCATCATTTAGAGCCGCCCCAGAGAGAGAGGAAGGATGCATAGGAATCCGGGAACCGTGCCCTACTCTTATTATCGAATAGATTCCTATGGTTCCTTTACGTGCTCGGAAGGATAGACCGATACACGGGACCGCCCAGTTTACGTCCCCATCCGACGGACGAGGCTAAGGGAAAGTATATTGCCCAAGAACACACCGACGGAACTCAGTGGCACCACGGAGGATTGAACCCGGGGCCTCCGGTTACAAATCCGCCGCGCTACCGACTGCGCCACGCCAGCCCTTAACTTAAACAGGCAAACAGTTTGTTGTTGACAATCTGTCGCACCCCACCCCTCCCCCACCCCAAAAAGAATAATAATTTAATTGAAATGAATTGAAAGTCTTTATTTATCGAGGGTGACCCAATTAGTTTATACTAATCTTCCTTGGGGCCCTCTATAACAAATACAAGATACAAAATACAAGAAAGACAAGATACATAAGATATATGTAAACATAATAACATTGTTGGTGGTAGTTTGGACGATATTTACACAATAATAAGAGATGATATTTCCTTTATCCACTTTATGCAGTTGTTTGTAAAACTTTTCATTGTTGCACACGTCTGAATGTGCTATGGAACATTATTCCATAAAACGGTCCCGGAATAAGACATGCTGCCCTTGAAAAGTTCCCGATTAGGCTTAGGAATACTAAAAGTGATCGAAGACTTCTGTCAGTTGAATAACGAGTAGTAAACATATCGGAAATATATGAAAGGGCAGTATTGTTCGAAACTCTATACACGAATTTGGCCTTTTGAAGTATAATTCTCTGATAATTTTGTGAGGCAATTTAGTGATCAATTGTGAGGCAATTTAGTTGTTCCATAGCGGCTTGAAAAGTAATATACTGTTCACCTAAAATAACGTTACATGCCCTATTTTGCATTATTAAAAGGCTGTTGATATTTTTGCCGACTTGTGTTACCCCAGATTACATTACAAAAGTCTAGACGTGGCTGTATGTAAGCTTTAGAGAAAATAATTCGATAATTCAAAGGAATAAAATATTTTATTCTTGACAGTTACCATACATTTCTTGCTATTTTGTTCTTAATAAACAATATGTGGTCATCCCATTTTACCGCTGCGGGTTCGAATCCCACTGGGAGCTCGACTTGTAAGTGAGGAAGTGTCGATTCTTACGGATGACGGGAAGTGTACAGTACTGGTTCTACCCAAGAAAGTGGGTGGTCTGCCCACCACCACAAAAAATCGACCGTCATATATAACCTTACATGTGTTACAAATGACGTAAAACACCATACATACAAACAAAAGCAATACTGAATGTATAACCGGCAATTTAATCGAGACTACATTATTTGCACCACTGAGAAAAATACAACAAACTGGTAAATATGTCATTCGAAAAAGAACATTCAAGGAGAATGTCTTCACTCGATATACAACATTCGACATACAACAATTGACACACGACATAGGACATTCAAAAACATCATTAAAAGTGAATGTTCATTCATGCGACATATAACATTCGGAATACAAAATTCGACATTCAATATTCGACATGAAACATCATATCAGGTTTTGAAAGAACAGAATTAATACAAGATGAATACATGACAAGTTATTTTATAAAAAAAAAGAAAGCAGTGAAAAAAACACTTTATTTCACATACTGATATACCACTTTTATTTCACTGCTAAAATGCACTGTTTCGTTGCTACGCATCAAATACAATGCGTTATTAAATAAAACCTGAATGTTGGATTATTATGAAAGTTACACGTTTGTTTTCATTTTAGAGCACCTGATGGAAGTTCAATGTGAGTTGAATTGGTCTGCTTGTCAACTATATATCATTGAAGTAAATTGATGTTTACATCAAGTTCAGTGTTGCAGAATTCATCCATCTTATTACTTGTAGGTATACAGGAAGTAAATCACTGTGGTATTCATGCCTGGTGTATCGAAAAGAGTTCCCAAATATATAATCCCTAACTTTTTTTGTGTTAAAAGGCATTTTTGAGTATTTAAGGCCTGTTTTTCTGGCTGAAATGACTTTATTGACTTGTTTGTGATAGCTACGAATCATTTGCATGGTTGTATGATGATTTTATTTATCAACTTGAAAGTTTTAAAAGTGAAAGTAGAACACATTTAAGAGGTGCAGAATGAATGCAGTTTGTTCACGGTGTCAACATAGATCAGAATTTTCTTTTCTTATATGCCACATAACTCCTACTATTTTCAGCAGTTTTCTAGAGAGGCAGGTCTCATGACTAAGAATATGTAAGTGAATCTTAGTTTGAACTTCATTTTGAAAAATGGCTAACTAGAAAGCGTGTACAATATTGCATTGGACTCAATGGGATTTGATTTACTTCTGGTACACCTGTAGCAAAGTGGATCTCAAACGGATGCCATCTGTTTCACTATACCACTGACCGCTTTTCATTGTAGTCAGTTTGTTAGAGGTCATTACATGGCTGTTATATGAGGAGAGTAATGACGTAATGATTCAACCATTAGGTTTGACTGCCCTAGAGTCAATTAATTTCCATTTCGTAATGTAACTTGTACCTGCTTTTAAAGCTTGCGGAAAATATGTCTAAATTATGCGTATAAGATGTAATCATGGTGTTCTGTAATGGCAAACATTGTAAGTTAATAACATAAACTGATAATCACTATATGCTTGAATATATTAAACATTTATAGGAAATATAAATAAAAAAAAAAACTCGTTTCAAAATGTCTGGAAAAAAAAAGCATCGTCTGGCTTTGAAGTAAAATAACGTGTTTGTGTTTTTTGATAGAACACTGTACTTATTATAACCTTAACACGTTATTTAAACGAAATTAACCACTGCTTATCATATAATTAAATTAAAGTGAGCAGTCGTCACAGTTTCTTCGTTTAATAATATATTGCTATCCGAAAATAAATTTATTTTGAAATAACATCATTGCACACACCCATGTCAGACAAGATAACACAATAAAAAGAAAGTGTGCACATATTTCAGTATATGTTTCAACGATATCAAACATATTAAGACATATTTCTATCCGAAAATAACTTAATTATTTTGAAAGAAGAAGACAATAATAACTTACAGAGAAGTTTTATCCAGAAAATAAAACGAATCACTCAATATCGAGAGAAAGTATTGCTGTAACTATGATGCTGATAGAAAACGTATTTAAACATAGATTAATATCCGAAAATAACGTGTTTGTGTTATTTTAAAAGAACATTGTAAACATCTAAACACGTTATTTCAACGAACTTAATGACTGTCCGTCATAAAGGTTAACATATTCATAATTTACGTACGTATGTATGGAACGCCAAGACTGTCTTATGATCTAACCGATTAATATATGCAGTACATTTCCCTTTATATGTGGTAGATCTTTTATGATATGCAGTGCATTTTTAATTATATGTGATAGATTATAAATCGTTAAAAGAATTTATTTGCAGTAGATTAATCATTATATGCGATAGATAAGTCATTGTATGTAGTATATTAACCATTATATGCGGTCCAGATAACATTATATGTACAGTGCATTTATTATTATATGCAGTTGTATTTAATATATGAGGAGCTTTGAACATTATATAAAGTAGGCCTGTATTAATATACAGTGCTTCTGTTGACTTTATATGTGGTACATATTTTAATATACGTGGAGAATACGTCTTTTTATTATATACTTTCCAGTGAAATAGTGGATTGTATGGTTAGAATAAACCTCTGAATTTATCTAGATACACCCCTGTCTTTGAAGAATTTCAAATGTGGATGTTGAGTCTATCTGACTAGTACTGAGCTACTTGCAATAATGCAAAGTTTTATGTTTATCGCTTGTTGTATATTCTCCGGGGCGTGGGCTTGGATATGGGGAGGATACAGTGAGACATAACCCGATGATAAGACAGAAACGAGTTTTTATTATGCGTGGGCTAGTCAGGATAATCTCCGTACTTACCATCCATGCCCCTGCTTTAAGAAATGTATTTTTAAGCCCAGAATGCACCCCTAGTTTAGAACAACAACAACAGCAACAACAATAAATGAAAGAAAGAAATAATGAATGAATGGAAGAAAGAAAGAAAGAAAGATGAATGAATAAATGAATGAATGGATGAATTAATGAATGAATGAATGAATGAATGAATGAATGAATGAATGAAAGAATAATGTAACAACATTCTCGATTAAATTGTGCACATACTTGTTTCAGTATATGTTGTTTGCGTTATTTTGAGAGAAAAAAACGCTGTCATAACCTAATCAAGTTATTTCAACAAAACTTTATTACTGCCCATCGTAGTACAAATTGCATTCTTCACAGACTGTTGTTAATCCAGGGGAACTCTCAAGTGATTGACAGTAATCGAAAAGAAATTACTCTCTGATCTTGTAACTGACCACATTACACAATGTGTCTGCTACTACAGTATAAATTCCTGATCCAGAATGTTTTATAGTTTTATGTGAATCAGTGCCGACTCAATGAAAGGTGAACTAAGAATTAAGAAAGTGCAAATAATCTTGCATTAAAATATATGTTTATTGGTGAATATAACTGGTATCAACAATGTAATCTATTGAAGATTGTACTCTGTACATTGTGTTCTAAACAAGAATGGAAACAACACTCATTTACCAAAAGATCTTGTTTAATAATAATTATATCAATAATAATAATAATACTAATAATAACGATAACGATAACGATAACGATAATAATAAGAAGAAGAAGAAGAAGAAGGAGAATAACGATAACGATAACGATAATAATGATAATAATAATAATAATAATAATAATAATAATAATAATAATAACGATAACGATAATAATAATCATAATAATAATAATTATAATAATAATAATAATAATGAAGTTATTATCGTGGAAACTCAGCTGAAAAAGGTCCAATCTTGCTTAAGGTACTCAACAGTAAAAAAGTACAAAAAAGACAATTACAAGTTTAAAACACATGTATAAGTAAAACAATTAAACAAGCAATAGTTAAAACACTAGTAATTGTTATAATATTTTATTGGGAATATGAAAACCTATTGAATAATAGAGGACCGGAAATAACGTGTTTGCGATATTTTGAAAGAACAACGTAATAACCTGACCACGTTATTTAAAAAAAAAAAATACTGACCGTCGTGGTCAGATAAGAGGTAATGCAAATACAATATATTGTGCATTCGTCATGTACGTCGCAGCTTCTTCGTTTAATCATATATTACAGTCCGAAAAGAATTGTTTTGCGTTATTTTGAAAACAGTTAATGCATATCCGAAAATAATGTTTTTTTTGTGTTATTTTGAAAGAACAGTGTAATAAACATCAAACGTTATATATGTTAAATAAAATAAACATATTCACTGCCCATCGTTGTTAGAAAAGAGGAAATGCAATCAAAATAACTTGTGCAAGCGGCGTTACAGCCGTTTCGCTTGAGAATATATTACTATCCGAAACTATTTTTTTTGCGTTATTTTAAAAGAACACTGTAATAAACTAAGGAAGTTATTTCAACAAAACTTAATCACTGTCTATCGTGGTAAAAAGGTGAATTCGTCACAACCTATCGTTCGTTTCAGATATAACTATACGAAAATAACTGTCCGGCCGAATATGAAAGCCTATTTAATAATCGATTATCGGAAATTAACGTGTTTGTGCTATTTTGAAAAAAACTATAATAACCTAAACACGTTATTTCAAAGATTTTAATATCAATCATATGCAAGACACGTTTAATAATAGTTTAATATGCATATATAACCATGATAACGTGCTTGTGTTAATATAATAATCTAAATACGTTATTTCATCCAAATTTAATAACTGACCGTCGTGGTCAGACATGAGGGAATGCAAATAAAATGCATTATTCATTCGTCATGTTCGTTACAGCCTCCTCATTTACTTATAGATTACTATCAGAAGATAACTGTTTTACGTTTTTTTGAAAGAATATACTGTATATCCGAAAATATTATGTTTGTGTTATTTTGAAAAAAAAGCGCAAAAACAAAAAAAATAAGTTATTAAAACGAAACATATTCACTGCCTATCGTGGTTAACAAAATAACTTGTGCATAACACAGCCGTTTTATTTAAGACTATAGTACTACCCGAAAATAACTTTTTAGCGTTATTTTGAAAAAAAAACACGCTGTAGTGACGTAAACAAGTTATTTTAACAAAACTTAATCATTGTCCATCGTATTCGTCACAGCCTGTTGTTCGTTTAAGAATATATTGCTTCCCGAAAATAATTGCCTGGCCGAATATGAAAACCTTTTTAATAACAGACGACCTGAAATAACGTGTTTGCGATATTTTGAAAGAACATTGTAATAACTAACCTAAAAAAGTTATTCGAACAAAACTTAATTACTGACCGTTGAGGTCAGACAAGAGGTAATGCAAATAAAATATATTCTGCATTCGTAATATTCGTCACAGTTTCTTTGATGTATAACATATTGTTCTCCGAAAATAACAGCTCTGCGTTGTTTTGAAAAAAATATACAGTATATCCGAAAATAAGGTTTTAGTGTTATTTTGAAAGAATTGTGTAATAACCATAACATGTTATAAATGTTATATGAAATAAATATATTCACCGCTCATCGTGGTTAGAAAAGAGAAAATGACATCAAAGTAAATTGTGTATTCGTCACAGCCGTTTCATTTAAGAATATTTTACTATCCGAAAATAATTTTTTTCGCGTTATTTTAACACACGCTGTAGTGACCTAATCAAGTTATTTCAACGAAATTTAATCACTGCCCATCGTGGTAAAACAGTACCTTTTTCACAGTCTGTTGTTCGTTTAAGAATATATTGCTTCCCGAAAATAATTGCCTGACCGAATATGAAAACCTATTTAATAATAGATGACCTGAAATAACGTGTTTGCGATATTTTGAAAGAACACTGTAATAACTAACCTGACCAAGTTATTCGAACAGATTACCTGAAAACAACTTGTTTGCGTTATTTTGAAAGAACACTGTAATAACCTAAACACGTTATTTCAAAGATTTTGATATGAATCATATTTAAGACCTGTTTACTAATAGTTTAATATGCGTAAATAACCATGGTTACATAGTTTCTATGTATATATGTAAATCAACAAATGCCCGTCAAAGAATGTTTTACTATACGAAAATAACTTGTTTGCGTTATTTTGAACGCAGTAATAAACTAAACAAGTTATTTCAACAAAACATCCTGGTAAAAAAAAAGTGAATTCGTCCCAGCCTAATGTTCTTTAAAGAATATATTACTATTCGAAAATAACTGCCGGGCCGACTATGAAAACTTCTTTAATAACAGATTACCGGAAAATAACTTGTTTGCGTTATTTTGAAAGAACACTGTAATAACATAAACACGTTATTTCAAAGATTTTGATATAAATCATATTTGACACATGCTTCATAATAGTATAATATGCGTAAATAACCATGGTTACCAAGTTTCTATGTATATACGTAAATCAACAAATGGCCTTCAAAGAATGTTTTACTGTCCGAAAATAACTTGTTTGCGTTATTTTGAATGCAGTAATTAACTAAACAAGTTATTTCAACAAAACATCGTGGTAAAAAAAAAAGTGAATTAGTCACAGCCTGTTGTTCTTTTAAGAATATATTTCTATGCGAAAATAACTGGTGGGCCGACTATAAATAACTATTTAATAAAAGATTACCGGAAAATAACTTGTTTGCGTTTTTTTGAAAGAACACTGTAATAACCTAAACACGTTATTTCAAAGATCTTGATATGAATCATATTTAACACATGTTTAATAATAGTATAATATGCGTAAATAACCATGGTTACCAAGTTTCTATGTATCTATGTAAATCAACAAATGCCCGTCCAAGAACGTTTTACTATCCGAAAATAACTTGTTTGCGTTATTTTGAACGCAGTAATAAACTAAACAAGTTATTTCAACAAAACATCCTGGTAAAAAAAAGTGAATTCGTCACAGCCTGTTGTTCTTTTAAGAATATATTACTCTGCGAAAATAACTGCCGGGCAGACTATGAAAACATCTTTAATAACAGATTACCGGAAAATAACTTGTTTGCGTTATTTTGAAAGAACACTGTAATAACATAAACACATTATTTCAAAGATTTTGATATGAATCATATTTAACACATGTTTAATAATAGTTTATTATGCGTAAATAACCATGACAACGTGTTTGTGTTCATTTAAAAGAACACTGTAATAACCTAAACACGTTATTTCAGCAAAATTTAATTACTGACCGTCGTGGTCAGACAACAGGTAATGCAAATACAATTTATTGTGCATTCGTCATGTTCGTCACAGCTTCTTCGTTTAATAATATATAACTGTCCGAACATAACTGCTTTGCATTATTTTGTAAGAATATACTGTATATCCGAAAATAACGTGTTTGTGTTATTTTTAAAGAACAGTATAACATGTATAATAACCCTAACACGTTATACATGTTAGATAAACGAATCATATTCACTGCCCATCGTGGTTAGAAAAGAAGAAATGAAAACTTATGCATTCTTCACAGCCGTTTTGTTTAAGAATATATTACTATCGGAAAATAATTGTTTGCGTTATTTTGAAAGAACGCTGTAATAACCTAATAATAGATTACCGGAAAATAGCGTGTTTGTGTTATTTCGAAAGAACACTGTAATACCCTAAGTGTAAGTATAATCATGGTAATATAAGTATAAAATGATAAACAGGATAAAACTTAGTAATACTTAATTACACTCATCAGCTGTTTCATGCCTTATTCATGTTAGGTTTAGGAACAGTTTGCAAATCGGTATAGTGTCTTACACAGTAAAATCAGAGACGATAGATGTCGTCTCGAATAATCAGGATAATTCCCACGATGTTATCATACTTACTTCTGTTTGCGTTTCTTAAAAAAAAATAAAAATAGACAGATAGAGGACGTGTGTTTAATCTCATAATATTGTGATTGATGATGCAAGTTATTTTAAAACTGTCATAATAAAACCACATTTTAGGTTTGTACTAATTAACGTATATAAAATCAAAGAGTATTTGTGATGTCGTTTGCATTTAAGAATACTTTTGCCTTTTTGTTTGTCTGTTTGCGTGTTTGATTCAGTGTTTTGTGGTTAAATGTCCTCCTTGAATGCTATATTCCATGTCCGATCTTTATATATTTCTTTACCAGTACACTAGTGTACACTATATATACTATATATAGCGACTGGCTCTCTCTATTTTTTTAAACTGTCTACGACCAACATGTATAATACGCATATAAACTGTAAAAAACGAAAATCACAAGGGAGAGAAAAAAGAAACGTGGCTAATGTACAAACTGTGTATTTCGCTACCACGAGACAATTAAATTTCATACAAACCCCCGTCACACATTTCAATTTGCATGCAAATTATTATTGAATTCAAATTAAGGGGAATAAGCGAGTAAGGACATTTGATTAAGTCAATTGCTGTTAAAAGAGTTACACCCCTTTCAAAATGTATATCAAACCATAAGGAAACCAAAAAAACGTATTCCCGTTATTTTCAAATTATGATCAAAGGGAGACAACAGTTGTTTCTTTACGAAAATAACGCATTTAAGTTATTACGAAAATAACGTGTATACGTGACACCCCTGACTGATAATAAGCATATTGATTCCAGTCTCAGATTTAAACTATACAATACTAATGCATAAACGTTAAAAAGAATTTTAGTTATATACTGAAAAATAACTGGATATGATGCTTAACCGTTTTGCTGTATTAACATCGTTGATTTGCCATCTTAAATGCTGATCATCTGATATTGGTTGCTTTTTTCAGATCACTGTATCAAAGATATTTTACAATCGAAGACTCCGTTTGTAGGATTGGTTGTCTTAAACGCATTCATTTTGATCACACTGACGTAGTAACATGTACACTGATATTCATAATATTATGTGTTCCAAACACCTCCCGACGACTCTTATAGTAGCATGTGTCGCCACGCATTATCTTCGAATCTAGTGTGTCGATGACGCGTGAGTAACATTCATCGGTTGATCATTCTGTAATAGAAATACAATTGCATTCAGGAAACAACTAAATACAATACGTGCATGCAAAGGCATGGTTCAGTCCTACAATTCAGATATGCCTTACGGGGACAGTGTTCTAGATACTGCATAACAAATCTGAACCATCGCATAACAAAGACCATGTTCCTATCAGACAGTTTAGGTACTAAATTACAAAGTGTATCAGAAAGCAGTTAGAAACTGCTTTACGAAGGCGAGGTTTCAAACAGTTTACATACTGTATTACGAAAGTGGTGTGTCAGATAAACAATTATATTCAGATTAGGAAGGCAGTGTACAAGAGAGTAAATCAGTTCTGATACAACACTTACAAAGAAGATACCCATTATGCAGCTATAAACTGCATTACGAAGTCAGGGTATTACTCAAGCATATATATACTGCATTATGAAGGCGGTATATCAGAAAAGCACATATAAACTGCATTACGAAGGCGGTACATGTACGTGTATATCAATCAAGCAAACAAATACTGTATTAGGAAGGCGGTGTACCAATGAAACAGTTAGATTTTGTATTACGAAGGCGACGTAATGAAGACGATGTGCATGTCATCCAGGTTAGATCCTGCATTACAAAGGCGATGTATATGTGAAACAGTTAAGCCCTGTATTATGAGACCGATGTACTAGCCAAGCAATTCAGATACATACTGCATTACCAATCTAGCAGTGCGGATTAGGCATTTGTAATTCCTTGTACCAATCATGTAGCTTAGATTATGCATTACAAAGGCGGTCTACCAGTTATGCATTACATATTCTGCATTACGAAGACATTGTACCAGTAATGCATTCAGATTCTGCATTACGAAGGCGTTGTATCATTCATGCATTTCGGATTCTGCAATACGAAGGCATTGCATCAGATATGAATTTCAGATTCATCATGATGAAGGCACTGTACCCACCAATCAGTTCAGTTAGTGATGCAGTTTTCAGGTTATGGGATACTCGTATGATAACAATGAATTAAAACCGAACATGTATATAACATACACGCGCGATTATGTTATGTCTAGCTGAAACAAATAAACTAGCAATGAATATATAGCACTAACCGTGTGTACCTGACTGTAGGGGTCACTATTACTCATTTCCAAGTCTTCATAAGGTCCCTGCGCAGGATAAAGATATTCACTGTTGCCGTCATATTCCCCTGTCGTATCCTGAAATAAAACATTAACGAATATCATGTGTATAACATGTTGAGGAAAAATTGAACGAGTAAAGTATATGAAGAACTTACCGATTGTAGCTGACTGTAGGTGCTACTGTCACCCAGTTTCAAGTCTTCAAAAGTACCATGAGCAGGATACACAGATGTATTCTCGTAGTAATGTACCTGTGAACAGAACTATTATTAATATATTTTACATAACATGCTGAGGCTCTTGGAGTGTAAACACTAAGTTCTTTGACAAAAGATAATTTTCTTTAAGAAGTATCATTATATGATTTTGTTAATGTTTATTATACGCAGACAAAAGCATATGAAGGTTTTATTCTATTTTAACCACGCTTATGTAAGTGTGTACAGACCACCTTTATAATAAAAGAAATGGTTTGCACATTTACAGTATTGTTTTCAGTGTGGTGTTCTTCACTAGTTTGTTGTTGGTTTTGATACACTGCATTGCCATCATGTAGTGTTTCTGTATTGGAACCAATAGTATGGTTTCTTTCTATGTCCTCCTGAATATATATAAAACATATAGAAGTTACCTTATAATATTTGATGTCAAATCCGATTTAAAGAAAAAAAAAAAAAAATATTACGAATTCACGTAGAGCGTGTAAACTTTTAACAAGTTCACACGTCGGATATTTTATGTTTATATTATGTGAATGTATTCTTAAAATCTGCCGATTTACGTTTTACAACAGTTTTGTAAAGTACATGAAGTAACAACTGGACCGAGAGTCACAAGTTGAACAAAATTGGTAAGGGACCGTAAACGTGGGCTTCATTCAAATTATGAATGTTTTGGAGAACATTTCTTTTTAAAACATATAAGTTCCTGGCGCGACGCCAAATTGGTCCCCAGTGTCACCATGTAAACAAACTTGATACAAACTTGATACATCCTAACAGTTAGAATTCCAGCTCTTTTAGCTTCTGTGTTTGTTTAGTTCTACTAGGCGAAACATTGGCCTTGAGCGCATTGTCTTCTTAGTAGTTCGCCCGGTAACTTATGTTTGTTAACCCTCTAGTACTTTAATGTTTCATTTGATAGTAACCAAACTTGTTCAGGGCATTTTACATACATACATATCAGCTAGACCGGATTAGTAACACTATAATAATGACCTTTCATTGACAGAACAAGAGCACCGCAAGCGGATGAAGACGCTATACTTTGGGGAATTTACACCTGATAAACCAATGCACTGGGATTTGAATTGCATTTTTATATTGAAATGTTCATTAATGACAAAAACAGGATATGAACATGCTGCACATTTATTAGAGTTCGTTTAGAGGTATAGATTCGATAAAGAACCTAATCAGCTAAACGTTAAGTCCGACGAACTGTCATGAATATCCACTGCCATTAAAAACTGAGCAGATACATGACAAATGGAGGATAGACAATGTTCTTGTTTTTCTTTCTGAAACTGGCTAAACATGGTTATGTAGGAAGGCGCTACAGTTCAATGATCGTATTATTCTATGCTAATTTTAAATCAAGATCACACGCTTCCAGAATATTTATCATCACTTGACTATTAATTATCTTCTACATATATAAAACACTAAAGCTTGTTGTTTTTTACCTGATGAGTGGAGTACACGGTGGGTTGCAGAAAACAACAGACTGAGTATTTAGTGTTTGTTTTGACCGAAGGTAGAATGATTTTGCAAGCATGGTAAGTATTTGGCACTATGAGCAACAATCCATCTCAAATGAAAGCGTCGTCAAAGTTTAGATGTTATACGTACCAGTAACAATTAATGCTCAACTGATCTAAAACGCAAACAAGTAACCGGAGGACTCAAACGAGGAAAATGATGTTAACGACGACGTTCAAGTGGTGACACTAGCTTTTTATCCAAAACAGTCGAGCTAAACATGCTATATTTTGTTTTTTTATCAATCTAGCTCATTCGCTTTTCATTTGACCTTAACTGATCTTTAGCAGTTTGTAAATATACTATAAAGCACGAAAAAGTTCAATAGTTCAAATTGTACTGAAAGAAGCAGAGTTCTATCTCTTGAATAATTAAACAAAGCTATACTCGAAGCTAGAGAATCATCTCCCATCCGATTTCTTCCAACTTTTGACAGATTGTTGGATATAAATAAAACTCGGACTAGTTTGAACCATATCTACATCGTATTAAAAAAGATACTTAATGTTTCATCTGCTGTTAACCAAAAGTTTGTATGAAGAAAGATAAAAATATGAAGTATAGTTTGAAAAAAAACCCCAAAAAACATGGGGTCATATCCCAATATAATTGAGCTAATAATAAATAGAGTTAAACATATGGTCAGTAACAACAGACTGGATGTTTACCTAAACCAACATTATTGCACATTTCATAGTCTATGTTAAGTTTGGCTCTACGCGTACCTATGGAGCCTATGATTCATTTGCGCCTAAATTGAGTATTATGTAGATAATTCTACAAGGAAGCTCAACTCAAAATTTGCTGGGGCTAAGACAAAGAGGTGTAGATACCGTAATGATACACGCACATGTATTATGCTTTTATTGCACATTTGATAGGCCACGACAATTTTGATTCCATAGAAGCCCAGAATATGAATAACAGAAAAATACTTAGACTCTAGATAATACTATAAGGAAACCAAGATCCAAATTGTCTCAGCTAGTACAAACTATGTAATAGATATAGACCTGTAAACACAGCTTACACGCTAAATTCGAGCTTACATGCGACATAGAATAACACTATTAAATGGCTAGCTCCCATAGTTTCAGGGGAGATTATTTTTAAAAGATGTTACTACAAAACTCTATGTAAACCTGTGACCATTGGGCTGGGTATATCTGACCCTTGTGTCACAAATGTAGGAATTTTGACAATTTAATTACCGTCTTCTTATAACCACCACGAATGGCGACAACACTAGTCAGCAACAACACTCCACATGTAACGCCCACATATAATGAAAATATACGAAGCCTTTGTTAACTAGTGACCCTTATATTTATGAACAGGAACCCAACTTTATGATTTCTAAGTCTCTGGAAAAAATAGCGATATTTTGTTCAGACGACTTAAAATGCGTACCAATTGAATGCTCACTTAGCATTTATATTAAAACGTTGATAACATATGCTAACGTAGAGAATTACTCCGTTTTAATAATGACACGAACTACAGTAATTATTGAAGTAAAAGTAGAAACGATTACCAAATGTATCCAAACAAAGAAGTGATGTCATTTCTTTTGACTGTTAACTTACGGGGAATGTTTGAGTTATTTTTTTCTAAAGCTTGTTCCGCGTTCATGCCGTCCGAGTCTGAAATATCCATACAACGTTAATTTCTTGAATATTTACTATTCCACGGAGCATAACTCTGAAATAACTCAAATTCAAACTCTTTATTTCACCCAGTCTACACACAAATATATCAACAAGAGGTATAAACATATTATAACACAATCATTTAGATTTTATGGCAGCATATCAATTGCAGTAGTTCAGATGTAGAGTGAATATAGGAAGAAAATATACGAGCTAGGAAGAAGATGAGGTATTTTCTAGTATTCTGTAATATTATTATTACATATTGTAAAAAAGCGTTAATTTACAGAAGTGCCTGACGACCTCTAAAAATTAATAGGGAGCCTGTGGTTTCTAATTATAAATGCTATGCATACATATCGGCATAGTAGTTTATGCCGGCCTGATATCGGTAGATCACCTTTAAAGAATGCACTTAAGGGTGCTAGCGTATGTATTGACTTTAGTTGTTATTTCCGGTCAAGGTACTCTGTACAACCGTAGAACGCTTACACACGGCTGCTACCAATCTGATAACAGATGGCTCTAGACAAATGTTATTTTTGATTGTCCAGCCAAGAACGGATACGTTATTTGACACAGTTGTTTACACGTTCATGCCATTGTATTTTAATATTGATATTCGGACATGACTCAATAGGTTATAAATGATAAAGTGTAGTGTACATATTAAATACGTCTATATTAGTAAATTGAATGATATCAAATTACAATAAAACATTATATGTCAATTTCTGGATTGTATATACTCGCTTTTAAAAATGGGTACTGGGCATACTTGTAAACTGCGCAGTATAGGTGTTCTGTGCTTAGTTAATGTAGACTGGCTCTTGTCTGAGTGATTATTGTTTCTTTAATTCTTTGCATCAGAATCAAAATACAATTTTAAAATAAATCCTAACGTAATTCAACGCGGGGTAGGGGGGGGGGGGGGGTGGGGGGGGGGGGGGACTTATTGCATACTATTTGAAATTATAAGTTATCTTGAATGTATATAGCTAAAGAAACATAAGGACCAAGCTAGTAATTAGTTATTGAAGAAACACTTTTTCGCCATGTAGGTTCACGTATGCATAGGTTTGACACGTTTGTGTCATTAAATGATATTACAACATTATGCAATGACAATTCTCACCCATACAACGTATAGTTATCTAACAATGCAACGTTTTGTAATTTTTATTAATAATGACATAAACTGTCACGATGTACATATATAAGTTGAGAAATGGGGAAATGGAAAATCAGTCATACAATAGTTGCCAGGGGGCATATATAGGGTTTGTTTTGGTAAGTTATGCAGGTTGTCTGCAATGCTCCTCTTAAACGGCGTGTTGGTTTTTTGATGAGACGTTGTAAGATACATAAGTATTATATTTAGTTTTTGAGGTCAGTAGGTTAAAGGCCAAAATCACCATGACTAATGAAAACCTTGTCCTCAATGTGAGTCCTCTTTCTTTGAAGCAAATTTCATGAAACTTCATGAATTGACATTAAACATTATGTACTGACTACCTGTAATAAGGGTATGACCTTTATTGATATTGACGTCAGTAGATCGTCAAGGTCACATAGACCCAATTATAATTTACCACGATACAATGTGTTATTGTTAATACAATTATTGATCAGTTTTCACTAAACCAAAAAATTTACAGTTTGCATAATGTTAGAACCTGTAATAGAGAGACACCACCTATATTAAGATATCACTTTCGGTGTTTTCCCTGAGTGGTCTCTTACACCAGGTTTGACTGTACATTTTGAAATTTGTCGGACACTCTAAGAGTTTGAATTAACGCATCTCTGCATATGTTATTGTTAAAATAATGTCCCAATCTGTAGTAGTACTGTGTTTAGTTAATATTTACTTACGCTGAGTAGTTGTCCCACGCGGAGTAGTTGTATCAGGGCTGAGTAGTAGTGGTCTCACGCTGGGTAGTTGTAGCACGCTGAGTAGTTTTCTGTTGGTTTTGCTTCTGAAACGTTCATACAAAATACAAAACATTTTTTACTTGCCTCCACATAGGTCTTTGTAGGTTCTTAGCCATTATACATTAATGTACTTCCAAAAAAACGTAGTATTCAATTTTTGTCAGTGATATGAGTTATTACCAAATATATATTATATATATAGTCGTTGCACAGTATGTAATATTTAATAACAGTTTACTTAAACGTAATACACAATCGCACATTTTAAGTAATGTAAGGTTTTACTCTAAAATTATCCAACAGGAACATCCATTTTAATATGTACATACGCCCGTTTAAAAGTATGAGACATTAGTGTGAAAAAAATGGAAGTGATGATATAGTGTAAATAACACGTACGTACGTAAAACTGACACACACATGCGTGTTAAAAAACCAATCGTCCGGCAATTATTCGCTTATGTAGTTTCTTGTTTTGCTTTTAAAATATAGTTTTTGTTTTAATAAAAGTGGATATGAGTAAACGATATAGATATGCAATAGACCGTGAGACCAAACTCATCTCAGATGGCAGAATCTTACTAGTACCGATGTTATGAAGTACATTGTAGAGAAAGAAAAAATCCATTATAGCAGTGCCAACAGTGTAGCTGTTTCCTGTTATAAGAGTTATCCCCCGCTTTTAAAACAAAAATCAGGTTTCTTTAAAAAATCTTTTTCTCTAAAACCTTGTGCTATATGTCTAATATTTTTGCATGTGGCATAAGCTTATGGCCAGCTACCAGACAAATTAAAATGGTGACCCTGGGATAATATTTGACCCGCCGCCCCAGGGGCCCACATATTTTACATAGCGTTATATTGGACAATCCTTTAAAAACAAACCTTTTCTGGAACTACAAGAGCTAGATGTTTAGTATTTTGCATGTAGTATACGCTTTTAGTCCCTGCCAAATTTGCTAAAATGGTGACCCTGTGGTCATATTTGGCGACACCCTAGGGGTCACGTATTTACATGGAGCTATATATAAAAACTCTTTAAAAAACATCTTCTCTGAAACTACCAGAGCTAGACGTCTAATATGTTGCATGTAGCATAATCGTATGGTTTCTCTACGAAGATGTTCAAATGGTGACCATTGACTCAAGTTTCGTCAGTTGCCCTGTGAGAAAAGTCATAAAAGTAAAGCCTTTAAAAATCTCCGCATCTACCTGAGCTAAGTGTCTACTTTTCTGCATGTAGTATCAACGTATGGTCATTTAACTCGTTCGTTCAAACTGGTGATACTGGGGTAAAAGTTGACCCCAGTCACAGTTTTACATAGAGTTATAATAGGAAATTGCTGTTGTAGTTGTTTCATGAACATGTGAGCATTTTGAGGCGAGGCCGAGTCAAGGCCCTTTGGCCTCTTGTTTATTACTTGCAGTTGTACACTTTTGTTTTCATAAAATCACTTTTTAGGTAGGTTTTAAGAAAATCAATATTTATCAAGAATGGGACTTTTTGACGAGGTATTGCATTATAAAGACCTAACATAATTAAAACAATTGAAACTGTTATCGTTACTAAATGTCTAGTTCAACGATGTTTACAAGTCGCTTGTTTATGAATCCACCCAATAAAACAACAAAGGAGACTGTTGCATTGTCATTGCAAAATAGTTTATGGACCTATAGGGTATTCACATGAAGCGTTGATAAAATAAGTTGACTACTGTAGCTTTGTCAGCAGCATTGTCAAAATATATATATACCTAATATAGATATACAAATCGAACAGGAAAAGCAGCATTCAAGGAC